>APFE030478882.1:7807-52810 GCA_000404065.3 Pinus taeda
CAGTCGGTGAGGAGGAAATCAGGTATCCAGAACTTGATTAACCTGCGACGCCTTCTCCATTCATGAATATGATCGGAGATATGTGTAGCAGTATCCTGCTTAAGAGACGTAAGGAGATGAGTCCCCGTCTCATACCGAATGGATAACTGAAAGTGATTCAAAAATCCCATAGCCAGCGAATTGAAATCATGGAATGATGCACGTGACAATTCGATATACCATTTAGCTACCGAACCAGTGAGGGTCCTCTGAAAGAGGTGAAGTCGGATCGAGTCATCGAGCCATGAATTCTACGAACACCATAATTGATACGTCATCACATGAGCCTGAGGGTCCTCTCTGGCCTTCCCATCAAATTTGGGATAATCACCAGGAATTTTAGTTGGAACTGGTGGCCACTGTGGGTCGTGCAGAATGGGATCATTTTTCAACTTCGACACATCGGGCAGTTCCAACGTGGCTAAAAATGGTAGCTGTGGATTAAACGACATTTGTGGCGGATATGAGGTAGAACCAGAATTCCATCTAGTTCCTGGTTGCCCCCATTATCCTTGTCCCGATGGACCAGGTTCGTAAGGGCCTTGTCGAGAAGGATTTTGTCCATAAGGGTTATTCCTGGAACCGGGTTGCTGATTCTGCCCCCCAGCACTCCATTGGTTACCATATTGGCCAACAGGTTGTTGATAATTCGGATGAGGGTTACCCTGCGACTGTTGGTAATTCTGATAAGGGATATACGGATTCTACCCCTGGGGTTGCTGGTATCCGTACTGAGCCTGTGAACCAGGCGGCATTTGATGACCAGATTGGGATTGATACCCACCTGAATGCTGGGGTTGGGATTGATACCCACCCGAATAAGGAGGCTGGGCCTGATACCCGCTAGAATAGGGAGGCTGGGATTGATACCCGCCAGAGTATGGAGGCTGGGATTGATACCCGCTTACCCGCCAGAGTATGGAGGTTGGGATTGGTACCCACCTGAGTAAGGAGGTTGGGATTAGTACCCACCTAAATACGGAGGTTGGGATTGATACCCACCTGAATATGGATGCTGGGATTGGTACCCACCTGAAAGAGGAGGTCGGGATTGGTACGCGCCTGCATGCTGAGCTGTCTGGCCAGAAGGTTGTCCTGGTCAGATCTGAGACAGCCCCGTTCGCCCAGAAGGTCGAGCTTGCTGAGTGAGGGGCTGCCCTTGCGCAACCAAGGTTTGTCCTTGTTGACCAGATGATTGCTGAGTGGTAGGTCGGCCTTCCTGTACGTAAGGCTGGCCCCCTTGCCCATAAGGGTTACCTTGCTAGTTTACGGGTTGACCTTGCTGCCCGTAAGGTTGTCCCTGGTTCCCATAAGGTTGCCCCGAAGCGTAGCCTTGTTGGGTACCTAGTTGACCTTGTTGGGCGTTGGGTTGTCCCGGGTTTCCTGAAGGTTGCCCAAGATATGTAAACGCTGGACCACTAGAGACCAAAGGTTGTCCCTGATTGGGTTGTCCTTGTGGGCCTCCCTGCTGACCTGGGTAATTTTGACCAGCATACTGTTGCCCATAATTAGGCTGCACGTAGGGCTGTTGACCCTGGTAGGGTGGTCCTTGCTGTCCTTGTGCCGGATGGTACTGGCTGCCACCATACCCAGTGGTGCCCCAATCCATGTTTAATGGAACGGAAATCTCATCATAAGGAATTTGAGGCAAGGAGGTGTACAAATAATGATTTCCAGCATCATAGTACGGGCCTTGGCCATCTGGGTTCTGGACATTGTGCAAGTATTCAAAATATGCCTCCTCTACCATCATATACTCGGAAGTAGGAGGAGCACACTTGCGGGGTGCACAACTCTAGAGGAAGGGGACGGTTCACCACTCTGTGTTGGACCTCGAGATGGGCCTGCGGCAGAAGTGACAGTAGATGAAGCTATGACCGTACTAACAACTGGAGTTGACGCTGCGACACAAACGGTCGGGTTGGAGGGAACTGCTGTAACAGCAGAATGGGGGACTTGGGAAACAAACGGTCCTGTGGTAGGGACGATGTTTTGACCCCAAACGGAAGAGGAAGCTGCCGAGTTCATAGCAACCCGCAATGACCTGTAACGCGCCGGCACCGTGACACCCAAAGACGTAACGGTGTAGGGCATAGAGATGATGGGGGATGTTGCCAGAATGGGAGTATCTATACTCGACATAACGGAAGGGCCACTAGACACTGGAGAAGCATCGCCCATATTGGAGGAAGCCATCGGAGATGGAGCACCGACAGGAGTGGCAAGATAATCCTCGTCAGAGGGCTCCCAAATAGGGTTGTAAAAGAACTCGTAGAAATCGTCCTTTGGAGCTCGAGAATTCAACGGCTGGATGCTCGAAACAATAGGAAGAGCGTCACAGACCGGAGTTTCAGGGGAAACAGAAGATGGGGACCCTTCTTCACTGATCGAGGACGGAGTCGATGGATCCACCAGGATGACCAAACAAAGACCCTAAACAAGCTAACGATAAAACCTACTCAAAACTAAACGCACACAAGATCTAACCAGGTAATGTTATCGTGGCCAAATGAATTTTAAGACAGAGGAACTGAACTTGACCTTTTCATGTTTCGAGAGTCGAGAAAAGGACGAAAAGATGACTCTATCTACTTCGAATGTTTAATGAGCACGAAGTGATAAGACACTCACTTACACCTTTTCTTTTAGAGAGTCTGAAAAGGATCAAAAGTGACTGCTCTGGAGATTCTAAGAAAAAGGTTTACCAAGCAACCCGTAAAACTGCTTTATACACCTTGGCAATCGTATGAGAACCAACGACTTTCCGTACTACAGTCAATCCTCTCGAATGCTGTGTTCGGTGCGTTATGATTCACAAGGCGGCAGACTCAGCTTCCTATGGATAAAGGATGCAAGCCTAATGGAGTCTCTCCATATATACGCGACGGTACGTGGGAGCCCAATCCGTGCTGGCACCTATCGTTTCACCGTGGAGGAATCACCCAACCACTCAACGGTAAGCTACTAGGTTTAAAGACGTCGGAACACGTCTCTAGCCTAGACCTCTAGATATTTGCGTTAAGTTCCAATGCGTTTTTAGATAAATTTGGTTTATTTTACGGTTGATCTTGAATTAAGTCTTGATTTCAGGTCCTACCGTATGATCTCTCAAAAATACTTAAATGCAACTACATGCCAAAGAACATCATTTTGTTCGATGAATTCTAACTATGAGAAGGTTAGGAATTTTGAATCAAACAAAACGAACTCAAGCAAACAAACAACTAAATGCAACTAACAGCAAGGAAATGAAACTTTTCTCTTGAAAACACAAAACAAAGAAATGTCCTTTTCCTTTCAACTATTAAATGCAAAAGATGCTAGTTTGCTTTTCTTTTCAATGGCATAAAAGTGCTTTTAAAATGAATTAGAGAGATAGCAACACTAAGTGAAAGAACTAAAATCACTCAATGCAAACACAAAACGATTCCCAAGACACTAAAAACCAGTTTCCCAAATCAAAGGAAAACAAGGGCTCATGAGCTATGTGATCTAAGCTCAACAAGACAACAAGGAATTCAAAGGAGGAAGGCAAATCACTTGGAACACAATCAAACACTTTAAACAATCACCAAATGAATGTGAAAACAAATCCGAAGTTGGCTGGTCAACCAAGAACACAAGATCCCAAACGGGAGGCTTGACACACACGGCCACTAGATGCCCTAGGGTTTGAGTGCGAAATCAATGGAGAAAAGCGAACACCCGGAGGATAAGAGTTCAAAACCAGACAAGAAACAATTCAACACACTCCAGCAATCGTAAAAGTTAAGGAAAGATGCAAACCAAGCAACGAAAGCGAAAAGGAAGGCTTTGCAAAAACCGAAAATAGGCAACAAACGAACCCTCGCAGAACAAGGCTTCGTAAGCAAGCATGTCACAACTCAGACAAAATAAAACAAGTCATAAACCAAGTGGAAAGAGCAGGGGACAGCCAAACCAAGAGGTTCAGGAGGCAAATTTGGAAAAAAAAGAATTTTACAGGATCAGCGCGGGTGACCCCTCAGCAACAAAGCGATGACAAGACAACGCCTATAGCAACTTTGCGCTGTCAGCGGGGAAGGACACGGATAAAGGGCACTGGCCTGAAAACAAGTTCATCACGACTATTAAATGTATAAGCGTGATGACAGGAAAAGCAAAGAACCAGATGTGCGATGTTAGCGCAACTGTTCTGAAATAAAACGCGCTGAAGCTAAAAAACAAGCAAAAACGAACCAAAAACCCCCAAACTAAGGTAACAGGCTTTTAAGACAATTAAAGCAGTTCCCAAGATGAACCAGGAAACCAACAACAACAAACTAATCCCCAATTCTTGACAAGAAATCAATAATCAAATCCAAAAACAAGGATGAACCACAAAGAGACAAGCAAGCTCCCCAGTGGTGTCGCCAAATTGTTGGAGAGGTAAATCCCCTCTACGGATAGAGGCGATCCCTACTAGCCCAAAAGGGGTCTAGCAACAATCAATCAATGCTACTCTGCAAGTTCCTATTTGCAATTAACAAGTGGGTAATGGACACCTACTTGGATTCCAGCGCTATGTTTGACGAAGAGATACCACTCTCGCTCCTTCGCTCCAGCCGATCACAATCCTCCACTATCCTCATGGGCGGACACCTGCACAAGCAAAGAGAAGACAAACACAACCGTAAAATCTACTAAAAGCAACTATACATCAATCAGAAAGGATGTAATTCACATTAATCACTCATAAGACAAATGAGAATGGAACCATAACAGTAGTCATCTATCTTTTATTAATCAGAAATAGAGTAAGGTACAACCAAGGTTCTGACGTTGAGTCCTTCTCTAGAGGGTCCAGCCAGCATGTCTCATCAGCATTCACCTTTGAAGGTAGATCTCCCAAGTCAAAGAGGTCTCTCTCTCACACAAGGCAACAAACTCATAACCTTCCTTAAGCTCTAAAGCAATCCTCACACACAACACACCAAATGCCTACAAAGAGCAGCACTAATGCACTATGAATTCCTCTATGTCAAAGTCTATATGCCAAAAACTAGCTGCTCATGGCAATGGTGGAGGCTTATATAGAAGAAGGAGTCTCCATGAATAGTGAAAGGATGAGCTTACACCCAAGAAAAGTGGGTGACCAGGCGAACAGACATGCCTTAGAAAGGAGGGCGACCTTTACAAAGTTAACAACCAGGTCTGGAGTCCTCTGGAAGGCTGGCTGTTAGAACAAACTCGCCCAAACAGGATCAGCGCGGGTGCATAACTGGGCTGGCACACTGGCATTACATCTCAATTACAGAAGAGGTCTGGTCAGCGCGATCTAATCCAAGCGGAGGGTGCGCTGTTTATGAAATTCGACCAGTGCAGAAAACCCATGTGCTTCCGCGCTGGCAGCGCACTAGTTACACTGTCATCCACCCGTCAGCACGGTTATTTTAATAACAGTCGCGATGATCCAATAAACTTAGGCAAAGAGGGTTTTTTGGCCATTTCAGAGAGCATGAGCATGATGGATTAGGTTTCATGACACAGTAGGGAGACTGACAAGGAGACAGTGACATTTTACTGTGTAACACTATTATAAAAAGGTTTCTCCGCCCACTAAACTTCAACAACTTTTTCAAAAGACACATCTACTTTATAAGCTAGAAGGAACTATTTCAAAAATATACCCGCTAATGATGTCCTTGCTTTTGGGGGCTATGTACTCTATTTTTGCGCTTAAGACAACTCTTTCTCGTCTCCTCTATTCACTTGAACTTGTTTCCCCATGTTTGTATCAAGATGGACATGCCAACATCTTCTACAAACCCATCAAGGAATGCTCAGAACAGACTCGCTTATAAACATAATAAATATGCCTCCAACAAATAAATATGGATAAAATATAACGTTAATTTAAAGATGCAAACCTTTCCAGCTATACCCCCGTCTAATGTTTATCTTCCCCAACATCCTGAACTTCACTTGCAAACCCATCTCCTTCAACATTCCCCCTCTGATTGTACCTACCTTCAGCATCCTCCATTCACTACCACTTCTTGCCCATATACATCGCACACCCCACCATCAATTCATCCTCCTTGACCCTCCCATCCCCATATTTTGGTCAACCCTCCCCTTAACCATGCACACCACCAATTTTGTGAAAGGATAGATGAACTCTCTCCTTTTCATATCTGCACCATATGCAAAGAATCATACCCGAATATGAAAATAAAATTATTACATGGCAACCTCTGTTGCTCCTGTTGTGAAACTACAAAATCCACCCACCATTGAATCTCCCTTGTGAACAACATGGACCTTGGCAACCAAGTGTTTGTCCTTCCTACTCTAACACAAATAGAAGAAATGCTCATATCATGTGTCAGCCCAATCTTGCAAGCCACCCATGCACGAGGTGGACAGTAGAAATAAATTGCCCATATTGTTTGTTTCGTGCAAGACATAACTACCATCGCCAACATTTTACCACTCTTGATCTCCGAATTGGACATCATCATTGTTACTAGACATGACTTTGACCACAAAACATATTATTTCATTATTAGTGGCACACCTGTTCTTGCATCCTTAGAATACAAGCTAGCCTATGATCCCTACTACAAGGATGTCCAGCTGGAGCAAGCTGCAATATCTGCCTTACCGCCTCATCCTACCGATATGTCTTCTCTCATCCGTCGCATATCCCCCTACTCTCCTGAACCACGACTTGACTTCCCTACTTTAGATGATAACATTCCTACACACCCCTCTCCAACAAACCTCCAACCATGTCCTTGTGTGTCAGAACTCCCTAATTTCCATACTGAGTTTGAAGAAATACACAACTACCTGCAGTCTCCCCATCCTAATTCCACTACTTCACTTTCCTGGCCCTCTATTTCCCCCTCCGCTATCAATAAATATACACAAAAGGCCTATTTTCTATGGTGTTCCCCACGCTCTTCCCCACAAGGGATGCCATGATTGGTCAACCATGTCTTAGAAAAGTTGAAATGCAATAAAATGTTATTCACCTCATACGCTATTATGATAATGATTTTTTCCAGCATCCAAGGTTCTGGTATTACTTGTACAACTTCCTCCATTCACTACCACTTCTTGCCCATATACATCGCACACCCCACCATCAAATCATCCTCCTTGACCCTCGCATCCCCGTATTTTGGTCAACCATGCACACCACCGATTTCGTGAAAGTATAGATGAGCTCTCTCCCTTGCATATCTGCACCATATGCAAGGAATCATACCAAAATATGGAAATAAAATTCTTACATGACAACCTTTATTGCTCTCGTTGTAAAACTACAAAATTCACCCACCATTGAATCTCCCTTGCGAACAAGATGGACCCTGGTGACCAACTGTTTGTCCTTGCTGCTCTAACACAAATAGAAGAAATGCTCATATCACATGTCAACCCAATCTTGCAAATCACCCGACCCAGTCTTGCAAGTCACCCATGCACAATGTGGATAATAGAAATACATTGGCCATATTATTTGTTTCCCGCAAGACATCACTACCATCGCCAACATTTACCATGCTTGGTTTCTGAATTGGACATTGTCATTGTTACTAGACATAGATATGACCAAAAAATATATTATTTCATTATTAGCGGCACAAGTGTTCTTTCATCTTTAGAGTACAAACTAGCCCATGATCCCTACTACAAGGATGTCCAACTAGACCAAGCTGCAATATCTGCCTTGTCGACTCATCCTACCGATATGTCTTCTCTCGTCCATCGCATTTCCCCCTCCTCTCCTGAACCACAACTTGACTTCCCTACTTTAGATGATAACATTCTTGCATACCCCACTCCAACAAATCTCCAACCATCCTCTTTTGTATCAACACTCCCTAATTCCCATACTAAGCTTGAATACACAACTACTTGCAGTCTCCCCATCCTAATTGCACTACTTCACTTTCCTGGCCCTCTGTTTCCCCCTTTGCTATCAATAAATATACCACAGAAGGCATCTTTTCTATGGTGTTCTCCACTCTCTTCCCCACAAGGGATGCCATGATTGGTCAACAACGTCTTAGAAAAGTTGAAATGCAAGAATATGGTGTTCACCTCATACGCTACTATGATAATCATTTTTCCCAGCATCCAAGGTTCTAGTATTACTTGTACAATCTTATGGTGCAGCATCGCAGTCAAGAAATTGTTGTTGTTTTCGTGAAGAGAAACCTTGAATAGGGATTGCCAATGACCGTTGTAGACCTTCGTGCACACCTCCATGACATGCATGATTCCATGCTTCTTGGCCAGACTATGTGCTTCAGATCAGGCCTTAGAGGGACACGCTCGTTGTCGGAACTCACTAATGATCATACAAATAGGTAGCCCTACCTTCTTCTTCATCCTAAGTGCAACTGACACCAAATGGCATGGCATGCACATGGTCATGCCTGGAAGTGCCCCCCCCCAGATTCATCCAAGATGTCTCAATGGAAATTCAATAATATAATCAATAATCCAAATCTTGCAACACAGTACATTCATTGTTGATTTGCAATCTTCCTCAAAGAGGTCTTGCAAAAAGGTTTACATGCAAAGGAATTCTGGTACAACTTTTTCCCTTACCATCCTTCTCCTTTTTCTTTCTTTGCTTGGATGTACAGTCGTCTCACAAAATTTCATTTTTCATCTTTCGAGGTTTGAGTGGCAACATAGGGGCTTTTCACACATACATGGTTTCCTTTGGCTCGAAAATGCACTTGATATGGACAACCTCGATTGGGATGACCAAGTCGCAAGGGCTAGAGCCAGGTCATTTTTCGATGAACACATTTCTTCCTGGAATCCTTACCCTCTTGAACAACATGGACCTTACGTACACATCTCTGTAGAGAATGACCCATGCATCCTCCCATCACCACTGATATTTGCATCCCCTCGCCTTCAAGAGTATGAGAATATTCTTAATTGTTTTCAATGGCATACAAAATGCCACCCTGCTATGGAGTTCCATGGGATTTGAATTCCACCTCCTCTTTGATCATTGATGAAAGTAGACGAAAGAAATATGTCCCCACTCATAATGATGACAGGTTAAATGCACACAACTCTGAAATTTATACATATGGAGAGAAAACATCGATTAACAATTGATTTTGTCTCAGCATGTTATTCTCCGCTACATCATGAAATATGCATCGAAACTAGAAACAAAATTACAAAGTTATCGAAAAATGTTGTCATGTGTTTCCTAGGATATCCACCCCAAAAACCCTATTGTTAATGTGTCCAATTTTTTTTAACAAAAACAATTTTTGATAGGGACAACAGTGCATAGGAAACATGCCTCATGCTACAAAATTTTCCCCTGTCACTTTGCATCTGCTCATTTGTTGCACTCAATGTTACTCGAACTGTTTCTCGACGTGTTTCTCATGGTCTAGGTCCCCCCTTCCCAACATTGCCCTTCATTGTAGCATACATGAATAGATCTGCTTCGCTTGAAACACTAACGCTTCTTGAAGTTGCATGTCCTTGGTCCTTCTCTACTTGCCAGAAAAATAGCCAATAGAAACAAATAAATCCCTGCAATATTTTTCATGTCCTCCCTTCCAATTCCTCGATCCCTTCTCCTGCTAATGCATCCTATTATTCTTTCTGCTGGAGTGAACTACTTCTATACTTCCCTTTCTACACACTCCCATGAGACATAGGCTCCACTGATGAGGCAATCATTTTGCATTAGAAGCAAAATAGATATGCATATGTTCCATGGCATGTTCATTGAGCACCTAAAACCCCCCTTTACCCTTGCTCTAACAACACCTCCACTAATGATATTTCGAATCCCCCTAAATCTGTAGACTTTAATGAATGGTAATTCCTTTCTCGGCTGCACCCTGGAAACAACATGGAAATTAATGACATTGACATGGTTGGACATCACGACTTTTACTCTAACCACAATTGGGCCCATACTACCATCCCTCTCCCTTTTCAAGAGATAGCCATATGTTTCATAGACTTTAGTGACTCATCCACCCAAATCCATTCTAGCCTGTCTCCAATTCCCCACTCGCTCACCTCATTATCACCCACCCAGCAAATTGCTTTCACCATTGTCCTCACCCAATTTAGGACCACTTCCTCCATCCCTCCACTTTGAATGCTCATCCAAGGTACTGTTGGCATGAGGAAGTCTCATTTAGTTAATTTCTTGAAAGATACATTTCATGTTGAATCTCTTCCCAATTCAAGTACATTGCTCCTACTCGCTCCAACATTTGTTGCAGCGTTTAACATAAATATGCTTACAATTCATTCTGCCCTTTCCATTCCTTTAGTGTCAATGCATCCTCTTGAGGTCCAACCACTTCTACATCTCCAAGAAAAACTTTGTCACGTCAAATACATTTTAACTGATGAAATGAGCTTTATTAGCCCTAAACTTCTTTCACACATAGACGATCGCTTAAGGGAGGTATTGCCTTCATATCAAAATGTGCCTTTCGGAAATTGGTCTATCATACTTGTTGGTGATATTCGGAAACTACCTCCTATGAAGGGCATCCCCATGTATGTCGGAACATCACACGGAAATTCCCTTTGGCACACCTTTGACATGGTCGTCACACTATGTACCATATTTCATCAACAAGGGATGGACCCTCTTCAAATTGTATTTCACCAATTGCTCATGAATCTTAGAAATGAAACACCAACAATCGAAGACTGGAACCTTCTCAGGTGAAGGGAAAATTCCTCTTTTCCAAAGGATGAGAAATAGGAATTTGACAATGCAATCCACCTATATCCAACGAATGTAGCTGTCAAATTGCATAACAAACAAAAGCTCAAAAAATTGAACATGCTAATTGCACGATGCTACGCGGAGAAAAGGAACCACCATCTAGTTGGTGCACATGAAGAAGATGAACAGTTGGATGCAAAAGTTATTATTTGCAATGGACTACAGGTTTTCCTCACATGTAACTTGTGGGTTGAAGTAGGTCTTGTAAATGGATCACTTGGAAAGTAATTTCCATTTTCTATGCAGCTAGATCAAAACCCCCTCAATTACCATCCTTTATTGTTATGGACTTCTTCCAATACAAAAGTCTGCCATGGGATGCCTTCAATCCATCTTATGTTCCACTTGACCCAATAACGCGATGGTCTCACAGGAAAATTCCCCTTCGAATGGCATGGGGTTTTACAATACATGAATCACAAGGAATGACATTACCAAAGGTGAAAGTGGGCATTGGCAACATAGACCGACAAGGCTTAACATACACGATTATCTCTAGAGTTCGAACGTTGGTTAATCTTCGCATCCCTCCACAATTTTCCTTTAGCCACTACTCCCACATGCAAGACAATTCTTACATCAGGCATAGACAGCAAGAGGAATCCATACTAGCATCAAAGTCTTTACAACTACCTAAAGTCTAATCACTGTGTCTAGACCCTTTTGATTTCCTTTTAATAAGCATACTTTTCATTCAATTTCACAATAGTTGCTTTCTTTTACAAATAGTTGCTATGAAAATTAATTAAAATTCCATAAATTTTCCCCTTTCTAGAAAGAAAAATTATTTGTGTGCATTCGTATTTAGAAAAAAGAAAAACACACACACACACACTTTACAAGTTCACATTTCGCTAATTGATATGAGCATACTTTTACAAATCTACTTGAAATCAAAATACTTTAAAAAATGCTTGACAGGGAAATAGAAACTAAAATATATATTCTCACTTACTACTAAATCTCTTTTCAGCCCTCCAAGCAGTGACTTACGACAGAAATTCACAATGATTTTTCCAACAAACAAAAGGACTCAAAACCTACTCTGAACAAACTTTTGAAACAATTGTGGTAAAAAATACACCACAAAAGGGGAGTATAATATGCCATGTGGGCTCCTCTCATAGTGCTTATTATAATATGCCGAAAACTTTTAAAATGGCTCTCACTTATGTGTTTCGGAGTTTAGATATTTGCTTATTATTATAAATAACCAATGTTATATGTATTAGAGTTTTAGTACCAAAGATTTCTAAAATAATTCTACCAATGTCATAACTCTAATATAACTATATTATCAAAAGGTTCCTCCCACTAATAGACTATAGACACTCGATGGCTTTCCTGACACGTCATTCCAACCAATCACGTGAGGGGAAATCTGGTTCCACCAATTAGAAGCCTCCCTTGACTAGGGTTTTGACCATCCAAAGGATAAGGTTATCCCAAAATTTCCTCTAAATACATAGCCTCACTCCTATGCACAACAACAAGGTGTTCTCTCTGATTTTTTCATGACTTAGCCAAGGGACCTTGACTCTATATCATGCATTGTCTTAGATAAAGAACTCTAGAGCCTCCCCGGTTATAAGCTCTTTTTTGGCAAAGGCTTCTTCGACCTAGTCCGTTCGACTATGTCTCTATCTCAGGAATCTCTTAGACTCTCAAACGTGCTTCATGGTTTGATGATGATACCTTTGGTTACATAGGATGATCTACGATGTTATCCCTCCTGAGCTTTGGTGATACATTCTCCAATGGATTCTTGGTCAACAAATCTTCCCTTCCCACTGGGAGGGAATCCTACCCAAGGTGGCATAGGCGCTCCTGGATCGCTTACCTACCATGGGTTTGGTGTGGACTCCTGAGAGGTTCCTACCTCGTCTTCTACACGTCAACGGTGCTAGACCCTATGCCGAGCTTGCAAGTAGCTCCATGGCGCTTGACAAAACCTTCAGGTGCATCGACAACTATCCTAAGACGCTAATAATAGGTATCCAGCCTACTGAGAAGGCCAGGTTGGCGGTCATTTAGGTAAAGCTATTGGCTCGTCTGATCCCAAGGGAAAATTTTTCTTAACATTAATCCAATTCTTGTCATGCAGCACAACAACTTGTAACTTGGAAAACAAAAGGCATGCAAGCAGATAAAGACCCTACTATCTAACGGGTCTTCCATGTAATCTTCATATTAATAAAAGGATTTCATAACCCACTATCTTTCAAGTTTCATCCAACCTCTCATGGCTCGACCATGACATGTAATCGGTTCTTTCTCTTCCTTAATAAGTTAATAATATTTGTTATCATGTGGTTTGTTATAGTCTATGGTTTGTTATGCTGCCTAATCTTTGTTATCATGCGGTTTGTTATGTTGCCTAATATTTGTTATCATGTGTTTTGTTATAGCATGTGATTTTTTATGCCTCTTAGGCATAAAAAATATATGTTTACCTTTACCAGTCATTACACACATCTTTTCCTTCAACTTTTACACACACACACATATATATAACTCATCCCCATAAGAATGTACGACATATGCAAACATAATCAACATAATGCATTCCTTCAATCCAGAACTAGTAGAGGAATCAGAGGTTTACTGATCACAACATTCAGAATGAGACAACACAAAACATTTGCGATATGGGTACCTCTAATGTGGAATGGATGCAATAACATAAATCATTGTAATAATTGTATAAGGTCCATAATATCGGAGGTTTTGATATCATATATAATCGCAACATGCCACAGTTTGAAAATTTGCGCTATAATAAAGCTCCAATATGGTGCACGCTAAATTACAATTAAACTCATTTTAATATCGATATCGCATCCATATTGTTGGCCATTTGAGATTATGGAACATAACGAAATTTCCGATAAACATATGTGATATTAGATTAAATCCAATCTTATAATTATACCAGGTCCGCAAGTGAATCGACTATCAACGATTTGATATTGGAGGTTTCATTCAAAAGTATTGATATCAAGGGAGGTGCGAAATTCTTATTAATCAACATTAATACACCATATCAGGTATGGATATCAAAGATTGGACCAAATCTGAGGTCGAAGTTTATCGCATATCACAACATATGCCTTCAAAAATATTAATGGGATATGGATATTGGAGAAAGTTCTCTATTGCAAGTCGGAGATCACCAGGTTTCAAGTGCTAACATATAACAAAAACATTGAATCATCAACTACACATATATGATATTGTTGTTCATCTGTATACTTAACAGATTTCAATTAAAACACATCAACGGTGATACTAATTTAATCACATGCAATAACATATTTGACAAACTTTAATTAAAACAAAGTTCAATTAAAAGAATACTTCAGCTCAAAAACATAGGATCAACGTAAAGATAATAGTACCTGATACGCATTCACTCTGATCATAAGTGAAATCAATATGGTTCTTCTTTGTATTAGGACTTGTTTACAGCTACAATAGTAAAAGCCAAAATACTTATCGCAAAATTTCATGACCCCTTTTATTCATAACAGTGAAGGGGATTTAAAGTTTAAAATCAAAACTCAAATATAGAAAAGTCCATAAAATGTTGTGATGGTCCAAACAAACCATGCTTAAAATAAAAATATAGACTAACATTATAGTCACGTTACAACAAGTTCATCAAGACTTGGATGAAGACTAATCTGCCAATTGTTGTTGTAGTTCACATATATTTGTCATCGGATTCAATCCAGGTGGATGTTCAGGCCTAATGCACATTTGTGCAGTGAATAACACAACGTTGAGTGTTGGAAGCACCTAATTGGTTGTATTAAGAAGACACCTTAGAATCAAGTATTTCCCATGTGGTTTGACTAGGAAATGCGAATGACATTCCAAGCCAATCTTTGATAGAGCTTTTTATCTGCTTGGCCTTCTTCATTGATGATTCTTGCCAAGATTTTGTCAATATTTTAACATCAGAAACATATCTTCTGGGCACTCTGAGATTAAATTTTCCTGTAATAGGCTATTTTTGATTGATTCAATCATGTTGCTAGATATGTCCATGGTACTAAAGATGTCCATCTCCACATTTTTAAGCCTTATTTCCCATTCTTGGAAGACAATCGTTTTCTGAATTCTTCTATTTTTGGCAGATTTACTAATCGGCCCTCGAAGTTGTTCTTCCAGTCAATGAAATTAGAGATTTCTCTTCAACTTCCTTGATATATGTCTCATCTCTTTGATAATGGCTAGCTTTTGGAAAAATAGAACATGCTGATCAGAAAGCAGGTCATTCAGTTCCCCTGCTTCTTTCATGAATTATGTCATCTCAGCCTTAGCCTTCAGTTGCTAAATCCTACACTCTAGCTCCTATATATGGGCATCCCAGCTCTTCATGTCAGATTCATATTAAATCTTCATCCCATCGAAACTGGTTTGCAATTTTGCAACTTGAGCTTTCCATTCTTGGATGATTCGTTGTTTTTCATTTTCTAAATTTTATTCAAGATTCCTTATTCTATCATATTTCTCCCTTAGGAGTTCTTGCATTTATGTGGCTTTGTCAAATGTTTCACTAGCATAGGCTCCTTCAAATTTTGATAGTCTCCCAAGATCTTCAGCAGGGGTCACTTCAGCATCTTTCCACGGTACTTGAAAGGAGGTATTTGTAGGGACCAAAGCCTACCTTTCTTCAGTCCTTCTCCTCTTTCTCTATTTGCTGACTACTGCTCTTTGTTTGGGACTATAAAATGTGTCTAGAGGAGGACTCTCCTCAATATTGAGAACGAACTTAGAGGTCGGAAAAACTGGGATGATTTCTAGATCATCAATGTCCATAGTTTCTTAAGAACCCTCAATAGTGAACAAGGTCTTCTCAACGATTACAAGAGTCTAAGCAATTTGTGTCTGCAACAAATTCTTGTTTTTTTTAGGGTCATTCTCTTTAAGAAATTGATCCCAAATCACATCCATACTTTCTTATGTTGTTACCTTCTCTTCCTTTGATTCGCTACCTGTCGATGTTTCAATTACATCAACTGCATCTTGACTCTAAGATGTGCTCATTCTTGTGTCTTCTTCCATGTTCTTGTGATTTAGATTTAGAATTTCACTGGGCAAATGGAAAATCCTTCTAACCATGTATTGATGAAATTGCACTAATTCTTCAGTGATGAGCCGTGTTAATGCTTATTTTTCAACCTCTGCATAATTTGAGGTCGATTGAAAGAAATCATCAAATTTATAGGCTCGTTTGTAAACTGCCTAATCTTTGCCCGTGTTGTAATATTTTTTGTAGTGTCATTCGGATCATACTGCCAATTTGGGATGGCTGGAAAGTTAATCAGTTGGATTTCTTCCATCTCCTTAGTAGCATGTTTGAAATTCTCTAAAGAACATAATCCAAAGAAAAATAGAAAAACATGTTGTGTTGTCTTCTTGCTTTCTTTCATGACCTTAGACAGGCCATTTCCCACAGTTTGGTAGTCTATTTCCCAGGCTAGGAGCTTATTGGGGACATACAAGGGAAACACATGAGTTGTGCAAGGTTTCCAAAAACTCGAAGATAGGTAAATTATTCCTCCCCAAACCATCTTCCAACTGATAAGAGGTCAATGTTGCCTTCAGCGGAGATTCTAGGGCACTTCTCATTGAAAACAAACTAGTAAAATGGAAGGACGACTCCATGGCTAATCTTGTAAAAATGGGGTTGGTATTTTGACTCCCATAGAACATTAGGGTAAATGTGAATAGGAAAAGGGTCTTCAATAGTCTATTCCCATCCCATGGATGGAAAATCTGAAGTGAAAAAAATACAATCCAGAATGTAGGCACTCATGTAGAATGGGAGAACATCAGTTTCAGAACAATTACGCTTCTTCCTGTATTTTAGGATTTTGCTGCTTAGGTTTTTGGATAGAATAGTTCCCTAGTCCATTACATAACTATCAGAGGAAGCTTCAATCAGGGGTACCCATTGGTCTGAAAACTTATGGGTATTGGCATATCCAAACAATCTACAGATCATTGCAGCAACAAAACAATAGTGTGCATTAATAGAGGTTATAGAATACATACCCTTGTCCTCCCACTTATGCTTGTTTGAGTCTCTACTCCATCCTCGAATGACCTTGGAATTGTGTTCATTTTCCTGCATGAGCTTCTCAACCAACTCTTTATCATATTTCTTCTGAGCTGATGGGAGGTGGTAATTTGCAGAAAAATATTTTGCAATGAAAGAGTCGATGACCATTTGTCTCTTGGTAATGAAGTTCCTATTTGCAATGTTCATATGATCAATGACCCATATGATCATATCCATATGAAGAAATATGCTTGGTCGAGTGCTAATTCTAGAGAGAAATGAAATGGCCACGTCACTCTATGTAATTTCTGAAACAGGAACCCTATCTTCTGTTGTAACTATTCTTTGTGTGACTTTTGGCCCTTCATATTCAAAAATATTATACATGGCCTCCCAGCTAGTGACCCTAGCAGCAGGGGTGCATGTCATGTCGAAAACTAGCCCATGCACTTTTGTGACCTTAGGAGGAGGAGCAACTAGCTGTTGTTGAATTATAATTTTCCTTTTGGGTTTAGCCGGTTGAGACATTTCTCGTGACTTATGTTTATCGAGACTAGCCTACGAGCAAGAAACACAAGAATGACCAATGCCTACACTTAGAGAAAAAGATGAATTATGCATAAATCCAATACTTTTATATGTGAAATCTTCGCGAATCGTTAGTATTAATGAAAGCATTTAGAATATCGAAAACCTTAAATTCACTACATTCGCCATTAGTTGACACAACATGCATCCACATGGTCTTCGACACATGTCAGATTTCATCACATCTTTTGGAATGAAACCTTCGCTTACATCTGCCAATCTCTCATTGTGATATGGCAATAGCCCTTGATTCCTTTGAACTCTTTGTGACCATCATGCTATCCCCCAAATCGGATCCCTCTCTATCGGCCATTTCCATCGGAGGTGTAACTTTGGTGCATGACCTGTCAATTCCATGATTGTTAATAATTGATCATATTCTATGTTTAGCCCTTGGTCCTGTACATATTAATGTGATCGTAGTCTATCCCTCGTATCGGAGCCCTTCAATCAGAGGTTATCAGTCATAGGTTTCACTTTGATGCAAAATACTCCTCAACCTCTTATCATTGATCTCGCATACGTGACACCATCACTGCCACGTATCTGCCACCTATCACCTTGTGAGTAGTGTCACGTGTTACCCTTTTTTGGTCTACTATGAACCTTGAAACTACCAAATACAGCTGCCATGTACCAACTATGTTGGCACATCGTGATGATGTCATCATCCATGTGTCATTTCTCGCAACCAATTGTTGGCTACCACGTGTCCCTTAACGCATCCAATTGTTTTTTACCATGTGTCTCTTGTCAGATCCAGTCTTTTTCTACCACACGTCCCTTTGGGAGGAGAGAGAAAAGGCTACAGCTTCTTTGGTTTTGCAAAAAAATCCTTTGTTAATTTAGTATCACCCATCACAACACATTAACACTATCAGCCCATTCCAGATGATTTCATCGCATATTGCAACTCACATATCGTCGTTTTTGAAATGTGATCACTTTACCTCAATTTGAAAGATAAAGTACATGGCTTGGACCCCGACTACTGATTGCTGATATCAAAAATTTTGATACATAATAAGCTCTCTTTTTGGCTCAAACAGGAATGAACTCAGGCTCTGCATATCCTATGAGCGCTACTTTACACCTATTTGTACAAATGCTAGTATATACAATTAAAAATATTGTTACAACTTTATCACAATAAACTTTGCCAATATTTTCATTTAGCATTTCTATTTTAACCATTTTCATAAATCATTTATGAAAACAAATATAATTATGAATTTAGGGAAAACATGTGTTTTCCCTCGAACTATTATTCTAAAAATTTATTTAATTAATAGGATTACCAATTTACAATGTTATTATACCTTTTCTTTTGAGCTATTATATTAAATTTTTATTTAATTAAGATGATTATTCATTTACAATTGTAATATCAATGAAATTTTCATATTTATTTGTATCAAAGGAATTCTTAGTTATAAACTTTAGATTATGAAATAAACATTTTGATTTAAAATTTGTTAATAAATATTTCTTAATATTCATATTCAATAATCCTCCACCATGCTAATTACGTTAATCTTTAAAAATAGAATTTAAATAATAAACCTACATGATGGTGATTATTTTCTAAAATAGCGTTAGTGTGACCACTTATGAAACCAATTATGATTTCCACCTCTCCTTCTAAGGGTTGCGATGTAGAGAGCTACGTGTCTCCAACACTTATAACACCAATTGGAAAAAGTAAACAATGTCCCTATCTATTCCATAAGAAGCAAGGTATCTCAATTAAAACGAATTGCATTGATTAATTGGAAAAAGTAAACAATGTCGGAATCTATTTCATAAGAACAAGGTATCTCAATTAAAATGAATGGTAGTGATGGTAGCTATCTTTAAGTTGATGCAAAATAAAGAAATGGAAATGGAAATTCGAAGTATATATTTTCTTGGTGTATATTCCTAAGAAGAGTTATGGTATATATATATTTTTTAATTATGAAAATATTAATTAGAATAATTTTTGTAATAGTATATAAGTAAGATTAGTTTGTTAGTTGTTGAGTTTTGTTGAGATATTTTTTTAACAAGTAATTTTTTTGTTTAAAAATGGTTAGATCTTATAAGTACTATTTCTGTGGCATGTATTTGGGTTTTGTGATTTAATATACGAATTGATTTATGAATAATTTTTGCACTATGTCTTCTCTAATTTCTTTCTTGGTATCACAGCCTGTATGGGCATGACTCCCTCATGGGAGGGCCCAAGAAGATGGAAGAAATATGAATATTGATCCTTTCTATAGTTAATTAGTGTGTGAGAGTGATTGTTCTCTTATTATTATAATGTTGAATTTAATATTATTTTTTGTGTCTCCCTCTATGTGATTGGAAGGAGCGGCTAGAATGTAGCTTCCACTTCGAGTTCGTTGTTAGGTGGGAATATGTAGATCCACAGTTGAGTGGTGGAGGCGTATTAATGTGTGGCGCCTGTTTCGGTTGCATTGAATAAGATAAGAACAAGCATACAACGTAGAGGCCCATCTGCATGTGGAGTTTTGCCCTAGTTTTGAAGCCCAAAATTGTGACCGTGATTGACCAAGATGCCAACATTGTATGGGCTTGTTGTATCACAGCTCAAAGATGATGATAATCCTTTGAAACTAGGGGATAGATAGATAAAGTCTTTTAATCAATTTGTGAAATATTGTTTCAATTCGTTCATCAGATGGAGATGCTCAAGAATGAAATTCCAAGATCGATAAAGTCTTTTAATCAATTTGTGAAATATTATTTCAATTTGTTCATCAGATGGAGATGCTCAAGAATGAAATTCCATCCCACTGTCTCGAATGACGACATTCTTCTACTTCCTATAACTGTTCTGATAAATAGTCCTTACTAATTCAATGGATCTAGGGACATTCAAGAGAGATATGCGAAGGCATTTAATAAATTTTTTTTTTTTTAAATACATCAAGTACATGGACTCCCTACATGTGTTTTGGCATCACAAAGAGTCACAATAATCCCCACATGCATGAGTTGCAAAATATCACCATCTAGAAACCAATTGAGAACACAACGGAATGGGGGATATTCCATAAGCATATGCCAAATATGATAATTTTTATTTTTTAAATGGTTTTCAGCATGGTCACTAGATTAAGTGCTCCCTCGAGCTCCACGCAAGGTTGATCCCTCAACGCCATACAAAAATAATTTAGCTCGACAACCTTGATCCCTAAAAACTGGGCTAGGGTCACAACTCAAAGAGAGCTCACTATAATACTCAAATGTTTATGTACAAGGGAGGGAGCATATTGATTAGTTTTAATATAGAGGAATAAATATATGTTTTTGTTGTAGGCAATCTATGTTATGTATATTCTTGGTTTGTAAATTGAAGGTGCAAAACCAATTATTGAATAGTGAAATATAATTAAATTAGTGGTTATTGACATTCTTTGGTGCCATGAGAACGTATCACTAATTTGATTGTGTGAATTTGTTATATGTTGATGGGTCTTATTGTGCTACGGGCTTCAAGAGCATTATTTACAGGTTACTTTATGAGATTCCTATGTGTGAGAAAGATCAATTGCATAAGTGACTGCTGGATACACTCAGTACCTAGACAATTCACCTGTATGACTATCAAAATTGCAGTTCGTTGGATTTTGATAGATGGGAGTTTGTCCATAGTATGTTCAAGTATCGATATTGTCCTTCAGGAGATCAAGAAGCGTCAATTTTACAAAGTTCATCAAAGATGATCATAGGCGTTTATATTTTAAATGGAGTTCAATTGACAACTCGAAGATGAGGTGGCATAGAAAGAGCAGTGTTTGCAAGATTCTAGAGTTGATGTGAGTGCTAATGAAGACCAGCCATATAAATGTGACTATATGTAATTTATGCTTCTTGTAATAATCTTTGTAATGATGTAATGTAAGCATTAAAGGGGGGAATTGGAATAATTCTTACAATAGTATATGGGTAAGATTAGTTTGTTGGTTGTTGAGTTTTGTTGAGAGATTTTCCCAACAAGCAATTTGTTGGTTTGGAAACAGTTGGATCTCATCAGCACTGTTTATGTGGCATGTGTTTGGGTTTTGTGATTAAATATACGAATTGATTTGTGAGTAATTTGTGCACTATATCTTCTCTAATTTATTTCTATACTTAAGTTACATAATGATGATGTTCTGACACCATATTTTAGTTCGCTCTAATAAAAATTAAATCAAATATATTTATTATTATAATATAAATTTTTTCATATACATATATAAATTTGTATATTATATATATATATTATATATATATATATTTATATATATATAATATTATATATATATATATATATATATATATATATTATATTTTAATTTATAAAAATTTACAAAAACGTAGAGAGAGAGAGAGAGAGAGAGATGGAATTTGGCGAGGATATGATACCACCTGTGAGAACATTTTCCTCGGATTATGAACTTATATGAGCCATCCAAAATTCAAGATATCTTTGGGATCTTGGACCCTCCAACTAATAGGTGGAACTCATATGTTGGATCATAGGTTGAAATTTCTTAAAAGCTTATATCTAGGGCATGTGTGTTTCTCCTCATTGTCAACTTTCCCTAAGATGGTAACACAATCGCATTTTATTGTTATGTTTCCACTTTCATCCTCTCTTGCAAACATTTCACATGTGAAGGTTATTGTTCCCTTGGTTCAGGGCTCAACTAAGTCATATCCATAAGATAAGTTGCTCTTAACTCCTAACCATAAGATCAGGTGTGTGAAGAAGAGAGGTGACAAGGTGAAAATGGTAGTAGTGGAAGGCATCCCCTTGAAAAACTTTTCTAAGTTATTGGAGAATGAGGTAGTTGGAAGGTTTTGTGGTAAATCGTTGGGGTTGTTTCGATTGAGACATGGATAAATCATAACTAGGTTGATGCTACCAACTATAGCCCCATTTTTAATTTGATCTCTCATGGATGGTTGGTGTTCAAGTTTATCTCACTAGAATATAGGGAAAAACTTCTCAATCAAAGTTGGAACTAGGGCCCCTTCGTTCTTCTCCTTAAGAAATGGGATTTTTCTTTCAACCCTAGAAGAGAACCCTTATTTATCTCCTAGATCTCAGTTATTATTTCAAAGTTTCCCATCTAGTTATGGCCAAAGGGTTTTCTAGAAGGTATTAGGAACAAGTTATGGTGTTTTATTAGAGTGAATAAGTACTATGAGTCTAGGTCAACCAAATATGGCTTTAACTACTGGTGGAAATGGATGCCTCAAAAGGTCTCCCTAAGTACATTGAAATCTATAATTAAGAGTCCTCCTAAATTCAAACAAAAAATTACTAGAGAATTCCTCTTAGTTTTTTTGGTTGTCACATTATAGGGCCTTTATAGGCCTAATATATTTTTTTCTAGGTGATATTTGTTCCATTTAAAAGGGCTTGGAACCTGAACCTTGGTCTGGAAAAGGAAGGGAATCAAGAAATTATAGTAAATGTTTCTTTGTGTCAAGCTATAGAGCCTCCTAAATGCATAAGTTCACACTTATTTTTTAATGCAACGAGTCATACATAGAATGTAAATATGAATTCAGATTCCCATTCTAGTATGTTCCTTTCTCCTCCTCCTTTCCTTTCTCTCCCCCAATAACTAATACTTTGATCCCCCCTCATGTGTTCTCTCCTCCCTCTTGTTACAAATCCATTTGGGCACATCAACCCCAACTTACGAATCAATGCTATTAGGGCCCATCAACCCCTAATACAGTTGTTACATACCCTAAAGAAGATAGTCATTAGAATGCCTTACTCCCAAAGAATTTCCATCATTGAAGACATCCAAAAACCACCTCTAAGAAGATCAGCAAAGGTAGGCCTTCCTTAGGGTGCGCTGCAATGCAAACCATGTGTTAATAGGGTGCTATGCAATGCACTTAGCCCCTCTTTGACCTGTGTTGGGCGAAGTTGAGCAAAGTTCCATGAGGGTTTGAAGATTCCCTATCCATTGGAAGCATATAGAAGTTTCTCAAATGCCATATGCTCCTTTGAGTTCACCTTTCGATGACAAAGGAAATTAGGAAACGTCAATTCCCTATCCCTCCTTCCATGGAACTGATTTCTAAATTTATAAAGGAATTCATTACCTCCATTGATAGCATAACCTCCTTCACTCACCTATAAATAGATCACTCATCTAAGAGATCTCGGCTAGAAAATATTGAGTTGCAAGGAGATGCTGGTTGTATGAGATTATGATTGAGTGCAAGTATTGTGATATTGTTGGAATGTCTTGCTTTTCATGACGTGAAGAAGGATTGAATTGGAAGGATGACGCTGGATTGAACTCACATTGGTTGTAATATTTCCTCTTATCAATAAAGTTTTTGAGATTTTTCCCTTATGCTTGTGTTTATGTTAAATACATTCATGTGTATATCATGCTTTCGATTCCATGCTATTTATGAACAATAGATCATTATGCTTTGACGGGTTTTTGTTTCTGTAAGTTGTGCAGGTACTTCTCAAGCAATGTAAGTACAGGAAGGAGTAGTAAAATTGGTCAAGGGAGATAAGGAACAAGTGAAAGTTACAAGTAGGTTCTTTGTCCCTTATTTTATCTATTGTTTATAGGAAAAATTAAGATTGCTTTGACTGTTGTTTCTAGATCAACTACTAGATCTAGAGGGTTAGGCATTTGTAGAAACACTAAATATTCCTGAAACAAATTGGCAACTCCGTTGGGGATAAGGAGGCAAAAAAAGCTTTGAATGAATGTCATTCAGGTGCTTGTGGGGGGAATTTATCTAGTTACGCAACTGCATAAAAAATTCTACGAGCTAGTTACTTCTGGCCATCCATATTCAAAGATTGCATTCTTGCTATCAGAAGTTGCCATGCTTGCCAGATTTTTGATCATAAAATCAGATTACCACCTGCACCACTGCATCCAGTCACTGTTGTTGGCCCATTCCCCAAATGGGGCATTGCTTTTATGACATGGAACCCCACCTCGGCAGGGGGGCATGGGTATATTATAGTCGTTGTTGACTATTTTACCAAATGGGCTGAGATGATGCCTACATTGAACAACAGTGGTGAAACGACTGCTCTTTTTTTTTTAAACCATGTGATTTCTAGGTTTGGTGTACCACAAGCTATAGTTACAGATCATGGATCACATTTTCACAATCACATGATGATCGAATTAACTACCAAATTAGGACTGTCACATAATAGTTCGACTCCATACTACGCGTAAGCTAACAGACAAGTTGAGGCTATCAACAGAGTCCTTAAGCGCATGCTGCAAAGAACGATTGGATTCCATAAATAGAATTGGCATTTAACCCTGTACTCGGCTTTGTGGGCATATTGAACATTGATAAGAAATGTGACCGAATTTACGCCTTTTCATTTGGTGTATTGTTTGGAAGCAGTCTTACCAATCCAATGTGAAATCTCGTCCCTCAAACTCGCAATTAACCTGCTACTTAACACATCTGAAGAAGAAGCACGTTTCTTGGAATTAATCCATTTGGATGAAACCAGTCGTGATGCCACATTGGCTAACGAGGCGCATAATAAATGCATCAAGGCACAATATGAGAAGAATGTTAAGCCTCGTCTCTTGTCAGAAGGTGACCTGGTCTTGCTTTACGATCAGGATTCTGACAAACTAGGAGCGGGAAAATTTGAACCATTATGGATGGGCCCTTATATTGTTAAACGTGTGTTGACAAAAGGAGCCTACAAGTTAGTGGATTATGATGAGATTCCATTGTCACAGCCCCGAAATGGGTTGTATCTTAAACGTTACTATGCTTAGTTAAGTATAGTAAAACTCACTGTACATATGGTTTGATTGCATTTTGTGTGTTAGTTTTCTTTTAGAGTTCTTATTTGGTTAGGTAATCCACTTCACATTTGTTGTAGATGTCAAAATTTTCGAAACCATTTGTTGGGTATGCTGATGGAGCTAGTCGTAGTACGCAGAACCTATCTTCTACAGCATGGGCAATTTTTTATCCTAGTGGCGAGTTAGTGAGTTTCAGAGGGATATGTATTGGTCGATCGACAAACAATATCGATGAGTATAGCACATTGATTGAACTCCTCTCTGATGCCATTTCACATGGCATACGCTGAATCACCATTAGGCTAGATTCACAACTAGTCATACTACAACTTACTAGTGTCTATACCATCTGAAAACTAGTAATCCATCGCATGTTCCTTAGAGTTCGTATCTTGGAAAGGTATTTTGAATTTATTCAATATCAACATATTTCCATAAATTTAAACAGATTAACTGACTCTCTAGAAAATTATGTGTTTTTTTTTTTTTTTGTCCTTAGGAAAAAATCGTAATTTTATTCATGTTGATAAAATTACATTTTGTAGATGTTGTATAGCATATGCAAATGGTTGAACCTGCAATATCAGGCAGCATACAGAAATAAAAGCACAAAATGGCAAAAAAAGACAGTTCCAGAAATATCAGGAAGACAAGTAGATATAATAGTAAATGATTAGCAGGCCTATGTTCTCCTGCATTTTTTCTTTTCTACTTTGCACCAAACTCCAGTGCTGGTAGTGGGATCAATTACAGCCAGTTGTTTTTCCTCTGTGTACGCTGGTTGTTCTTTTTCTGTGTCCGATCCTTCTGGGCTATGTGCTCTTTTGACTCCGCTTAATTCCAATTGTAAGTCTTGCTGCAGTACCAAGTTATGTGTCTCCAAGTTGGGTTTCTTAGTGCCTTCATTAGGCTCTTCCCCCTGTCTCATTTGTACATCTGTGGGTTCTGTGTTCAGTGTCTCCTCCTCCAGTGGTTCCGTATTTTGCCAACCTTTTGGTTTTTTTCTGTTGTTTCTTGTTCCCTTTTGGCTCCTTGCTAGTTAATGGACATGCATTTTGCAAGTGCCCTGTCTGCATGCATCTACGACATCTGAAAGCCGTGTTCTCGTAGTCTAGATTTTGCGTCCACAGTGAATTATTAAAATTCAGTGTGATGTGATCTGGAATTCCTTGACTTAGATCCACCTCTACACATATCCTAGCGTATGTGAATAGACCGCGCATAGCTCTGTCTTCATCTGTTTTAAGATGTTTTCCTAAAGTGTTCCCAATGGCTGTTAGAGCTTTTTTGTGCAAAATGCAGAGGGAGGTTATGCAGCCTTACCCAAACAAGTGTTGTCAATACAACCATTGTATTGGCGTCAAAATCCGGGAACCAGGGGGTGATAAAGAGGCCAGCATTGCCCCAAAACCAAGGCCCCTGATTTATGATGTTGTCTCGTTCCAGTTCTATGTTAAATTTGACGATGAAGAAACCCTTAGGGCAAAGGTATATTTCACATTTGGTTGACCATGATGTGAATACCCATTGATGCAATACATCCGCTTTGGGCCAATAACCATTAAATCTGCATATAACTGTGTTATGTAATAAATCTGAGAATAGATCTATTACCTTCGGCATTGTGACAGTAAGTAAAGGTGATTCTTGCTTCTGTTCCACTATGTATGGACCTGGAGGTTCTGTTGCAGGTGTTGTTTTGTGATTCATTGGTTCCTTCCCTTTAACTGCATCATGGAAGGATCCTGTGTTCTTTGAGCTGGTTCCCTTACAGCTGCCTCGTATTCTCAGATTGAGTGTAATGGTTGAGTCATTTGCAACTCCATAGTGCTGGATTGTGTGGTGATCCTGCATACATTGTCCGACAAATAAGAGGTTTTGGTGTATTGCCGGAGTTCCCAATATGTTCTGGATTAACTTTTTTAACCCTAAGACATCCATCCCTTTCTTGATCTATACACAGTGGTGTCTACCTTCAACAGATCTGACAAATATTTGATTCAAATCTGACGGATCGACCTTGTATTGACCCCGATATGTATGATTGTTTTTCCGATCCGGCAGATCCGTAGTGATTCTAGGGTTACGGGCCTTGATACCTTCTATCTGCAGAGATCCAGCGATCTCTGCCTCTGCATATCCATATCCTCCGTCATCATCCATCGAAGATTTCTGACCAAAGAAACCCTGGAACCTGTCTAAAAAAACCGTATTTATGATGCTTACCCTGCAGATTGTGATACACTGGTTAAGATCGTTGAAATCAGGATGAATGGAGGCGTATGCCCAGTTCTTATCATCGCTGGTCCATACGCCGGCCTCGCCTTCGCTTAGCATGCTGAGATTAATCTTGAACCGCGGCACCCAATCCCTCTTATCGATCTGCAGCCGCCTTTCCAGATCTGCTGTTTGCTTCCTGAAATCTTCGGTCGTCCAAGTGTAAACGAGCCTCAGGCATGCATCCATTACTGTGGTAGCTCGGAGTAGGCCCATGTTGCCCAGGAAGTGAAGGCCGAAGGCGTCCATTCGAAGCCCTAGTTCCTGCAGAGATCGCGCTTCCAAAACCTCTCTAGAAAATTATGTGTTAAATAGACATTTGCGACACTTGTAAAGTAAACATTTTTTCAAACTCATTTGAATAGGATTGCATCACTTAACCATAATAAAACTCTAAAAGTCAAATAGATAGCTGTAAATAAGTTTTTACAAATAGTTTGTCTCCAAGACAAAAATTAGTCATTTGACCCAAAAACTCAAAAATATATGCAGAAAATATCCCAATAGACTAGTGATGTTGATGATAACACATCACAGCTTGTGCTATCATACGCAGGAATCTCATCCAACGACTAGGCACGCCAATAGTATGGCATTGCTATCGCATAGGATGCTCCTCAATCTGGACATGTGGAATACCAAGGGTCAAACCCTCTATGTGATCCTACAACTCAGCTAAGGTCTCCACCAAATCCAAGTCTCTGAGAACTCCCCTCTCAACAACTCTTTGAACTAGCACACCTGCCTCTCATTGGCGTACCACGAGTCAAATGGATCCAACATCTTCATACGTATACAAGTTTATTTAGTCTTGGTAACAATCGAAAAACACAAAAAAGTAAAAACTTCAAAAAGAAAACATTATGGTCAAAAAAATTTACCAATGGCACTCCATTGCGCCCCAGCTGGCAACACGAGATCTAGATCACCACAGAAGTCCATCCCTGAATATGGATACTCTGAGAAGGCCATCTCTTGACAGTCAAACCACTCAAAGAAAGCAAAGGAAAATGAGATCAGTGACTGGCCGACATGTCTAGCCATAAGGTCCACCCACCTCTACATCTGTGGGTCTCTAGGTCCAGGAGCTCCTAGTGAAATGTGTTGTGGCTGCATGAGAGGGATTCTCTCCAAGGCAAAGGAAATCAAGATAGACCCATAACCAAAATTATTTGTCTTTCCAGTCTTCACCTTGGTCATTTGTTCCCTCATAGATGGAAAAATTGCCTCACACCAGTTGAATACCTTTGGTTCCTATAACTCTAAAGCATACTGCATATAAGATCTATTGGCCAAATGTAGAGTTGCACTACCAGCCAGTTTGGCAAGGGTGAAAAGGATTGTTCTCAATGGAATATCACTAACATCTTAGACATTAATCTTTCCATCTCTGCTAAGTTTAGATCCTTCCTGACAGAACTGACGAATATAATCTCTCTCTAATTCACCTCCTCTAGTGAATCCTAACAATGAAATAAGGGCAACCCACCTCGACAAACCTGTTAGAAAGTAAATTTCCTCGATGGTAAATGGGATCACTTTGCCCCTAATGTGGAAAACCTGGTCAGTAGGATCCCAAGAATGAACAAGATACTGTAGCAGTTCAATTTGTTGTCGCATGCTGGATAAACGAAAATACTTCAGCAGCCTACAGTTCCTTAAGGCATCAACTATGCCCTGATCATTTAATGCAATCATGTATTGTTCCTCATGATTATGTTATCTCCATATAATTACCATTCTAATCCGATAAAAGTGTGAAACACAACCATTAGACAAATTAGGATCCAATTTTTTCAAAAAACAGTGGAAGATTTGGGAGAAAACAACTGTTCATTTTTGGTTTTTGCCCCCATCGCACCCCCTCATTAGAGGTAGTGTGCTGCAATGCATACTTCCTTACAGGTACATGAAATGCAGTGTACCTTTTGATATAGGAAGGGTGTGCTGATCCAGAGGGCACAAAATGAAACCCTATGGGCCTCAAAAACCAAAACGTTTTGCTCAAAATTGAAAATGAATGGAATGAAATGAAATAGCACGGGGATAGCTCCTACCTGGTCTAGACAAGACGAGAAACAATCGATAGGATCCTCCGCAATCAGCTGGTGAAGTTTGGGGTAAAAAACTGCTCCAGAGCTTCAAAATCAAATGGTAAAATTAAAATGGTAAAAATGAATTACAAATTTGCTTTTATGTTTATTTTGCATATTAATCAAAATAAATATGGGTTTTTCATTTTTTTTCCATGTATATATATCTTTAATCCTCTTTTATGAAGTTTTTGAATAGGTCTAAGAATTGAAAGTATAATCAAGTGTACTAAAGCGTAAATTGGACATCTTTGACCACAAAGCAGACTTTTGTTTCTTTTCAAGCTTTGTTAAAAATGAAAAGAAACTCCCATTGAGTCATCTTAAACTCTTTTAGACTCTCTAAATATGAAAAGATTGTAGAGCGCTTGTCCATCCTAGCTCGTTAAAGGATTGGAAACGACATTTATCTTGTATTATTTTACGCTTTTTTAGACTTGAGAGATTATTTTATGAAAAAGAACTTATATATCACTTTTCAAACTCTCTAAACATGAAAAGGACTGAGTTATCTTTGTCGTTAAACTCGTTAAAATATCAAATAGCGACAAACTGGTCCATCTAGACAAGGCCAAGTTTCACTTTCGCTAGACTCGTTAAAACATCAAATAACGATGGGTTCACCTGAATGGTGAATTATAGAACAATCATATGTTATCCTCCACAAGCTTGATAAAAATAAAGAGGTACTGGTCAGCAATGACTAGGGAAAATGGGAAAAGTTAAGAAAATTTTATAGTAGCAAGTCGCTCTTGAACATGACACTTCCACTTCATCTCCGTGACTATTTGGGTTGGGTCATTCAGCTTGATGGTTATAACACCGTTGGTCTATCACACCATCCATCATTTTTGTTTTGGGTCAATGCTACCAATTCATCTCAGTGTCACTGATATGTTCAAGAGAAGTCATCCAGTTAAAACTTCATTTGTTACAATACTATAAACCTTCATTTTTAGGACTGCCATTCCTAAACCTTGTGTCGTTAGTCGATTCTCATCTCAAAAAATCATTTACCTTGTTTCTTTTCGTAGATGTGGGATACATCAAGGTCCCCCTACGACGAAGTTACTTCTTATCGACATCAGCTTATCATCGAAGAAGTTAACTTAGAAACACCCCTTCAAGTGCCTTGAAGCTTGCATACATCAATGGCAGGTTTCTCGCTTCTGACGATAGGCTGACATCAATGACCTTCGACCGAAAGACTTTGTATGGTGTTTGACATCAAATCATTTATTCACACCATGCGAAATGTATTGTAGTACCTTAAGGGTCATCATCATTATCGGTGATTCCTCTCGCAACTTTTAATAGCTTACATCATTGGCTGGTAATTAGATGATGTCTCTCTATGTTCGACCTCAGAAAATCTATTCACATGGTTAGAATTGTACATTGAGTGAAGTTTGAACGAGATTGAATACCTCAGATCTAGTTTCATCCATCCGGGCTGCAATATATTCAGGAGTACCAAATAAAATGTACAATGTCATTACACAGACAGTCATTCTAAACATAGATCTATATCTATAGAAACATGGATCTATATCAGTAGACGACCATTTGGTTTATGTACATGTAATGAAAGTTTATAAGTTGAGCATGGATATACCTCCCTCAACTAGTTCATGAAGAAAATCAAATTATCATGATATATGTATTGTAATTGAATGAAGGTCACCTTCCATTCGAGATCTCATCTCCTCGTGATAGAGCATTTCACCCGACATAGATATTTATGACTTCATGCTTTAGGGAGCAACTGTTATAGATCCATTTGGGCACATCAACCCCAACTTATGAATTGATGCTATTAGGGCCCATAAACCCCTCATACAGTTGTTACATGCCCTAAAGAAGATAGTCACCAGAATGCCTTACTCCCAAAGAAGTTCCATCACTGAAGACATCCAAAAGCCACCTTTAAGAAGATCAGCATAGGTAGGCCTTCCTTAGGGCACGCTACAATGCAAACCATGCATTAACAGGGTGCTATGTAGCACACTTAGCCCCTCTTTGACCTGTGTTGGGTGACGTTGAGCAAAGTTCCATGAGATTTTGAAGATTCCCTATCCATTGGAAGCATATAGAAGTTTCTCAAATGCCACATGCTCCTTTGAGTTCGCCTTTGGATGACAAAGGGAATTAGGAAACATCAATTTCCTATCCCTCCTTCCATGGAAATGATTTCTAAATTTAGAAAGGCATTCATTACCTCCATTGATAGCATAACCTCCTTCACTCACCTATAAATAGATCACTCATCTAAGAGATCTGGGCTGGAAAATATTGAGTTGCAAGGAGATGCTGGTGGTATGAGATTAGGATTGAGTGCAATTATTGTGATATTGTTGGAATGTCTTGCTTTTCATGAGGTGAAGAAGGATTGAATTGGAAGGATGACACTGGAACGAACTCGCATTGGTTGTAATCTTTCCTCTTATCAATAAATTTTTCGATATTTTTCCCTTATGCTTGTGTTTATGTTAAACACATTAATGTGTATATCATGCTTTCGATTCCGTGCTACTTAAGTACAAGAAGGAGTAGCGAAATTGGTCAAGGGAGATAAGGAACAAGTGGAAGTTACAAGTAGGTTCTCTGTCCCTTATTTTATCTATTCTTTATAGGAAAAATTAAGATTGCTTTGATTGTTGTTTCTAGATCAGCTATTAGATCTAAAGGGTTAGGTGTTTGTAGAAACACTAAATATCCCCGAAACACCTCTTAACTTGATCCTTCAACAAGGATTTTCTTAGTCCCCTCAATGTCCGGTAACTAGGAAGAGTATTTATATTATGTCATTTCATCTACAAAAATAAGGTTGTCTTCCCATTTAGAAGAGTCCTCTCCCTTGGAGTCGAGAAAAGGTTGGCATAGTCACTCCATGTATGGATATCATCTATAGTCAAGGGTAGAATTTTTGGATGAAGGTGCCATTGAGGGTGTTCTGGTGATGGAAAAACCTCATGGTGCTCAAATGGGCGGGAAATCCCACTTATCTTTGGATAGTTTGAAATTCAAACATCATATTCAAAACAAAAAACAAAAAACAAAAATATTATTCCTTGGGCCCTTAGAGATGGTAAATCCCATGTTGAGGATCTCAAATTGTTTGTATCTCCTTAAGTATCATAGGGATAAAAAGTGTATCGAACGCACTATCTATAAAGAATTTGGTAAGGTATATCTCTCGGGATATCTTCTTACTGGAAACCATGTTTCCTTGATGGAAATATTAGATTTCCTCTCTCCATGGTTGAAAGACTAAGGTTATGCTTCGATATACTTAGAAGGTTTGTCTAGCACATTGGTAGTGGCTTGTAAGCCCACTCTAACAAAACTTTTGATCTCTTTACTCCCATCTAGGATTGTGGTGGATTTGGAATATCTAGGCATTGGTTAAATTATTAATTTTATCAATATTTATGGGCCATATAAGGATAGAAATCCTTTCTAGGATTATTTTCTCTCCTCGGGCTTCCTCTCAGTTCCTAAGTTGGTGTTAGGGGTGATCTTAATCTATCCTTAACTCTCAGGAAGGTGTGGGAAATCATCTTTGCAGAGATCCTTTTGAATTTTTCTTTAGCCATCTATTTGAATATCTTCAATTGGTGGATCTAACCCCTTCCAATTTGATACTCAACTAGTCAAGTGGCTATAGTGACAATGTTAGTTTGGAAAAAAGGCTTAAGTATTTTCTCATAAGCTCTAATCAACAAGTTCTAGAATCCTAAGTCCTAGGTGGAGATGGGGTATATCTCCAATAATCTTCCTATCGTATTGATATTGGACAATCTCAAGAGTTAGCTTCCTTCTCCTTTTAAATTTTTCCTGGTATAGCTAAAAAAAGAATATTATCAACGTCTTTTGTCATTGAACAAGATACACTTAAGTAATTCCTCAAAGGACTTAGTGATGAAGCAATTTTAGATAATATAAAGAGTATCAAAGTGATTTTGATGTTGTGGGATTGTAATTTCATATACAAATTGCAAGCACACTTGCAAGAGATGGAAACAAATAAGGTATATTCTAGTGGATAAATGTTATTTTCTTCTTCAATCCCCTTATGTCAAACGAGACCTGAAATGGGGAAAGTGAGACCTTAAATGGACTTTATATGACAAAGTTATCGCAATCTGGAATTTCTGACAAATAGAGTTTTGTGTTAGAGTACACATGATATGGATTGCAAGTATTGAATTAGATATGGGGAAAGCATCAAAGAATGCATGGCTCAAAGAAATTGAGGAAATCAACTAGAGCATTCAAGTAGAGAATCTTGAGTTGAGAAAACTATTACAAGAAGAAGAAGAGGAGAAGCAAATATTGTTGGTTCAATTACAAGTCACAGAGGAGGTCTTGGTAAAGCTATAGTTTGATGAAGGATTAGTGAAGACATTCTCACACAATCCAAAATTAGAAACTAAGGTAAACAATTTCAGTGATTCTTTAGTTTCATGTACCCATTGTGATGATGATTTTGGACCCTTTGAAAAGAAAACTATAGGAATTATCTTAAAGCTAATGAATAAAATGGATATAAAGAAAACGTCCTTGGAATTAATAGGAAATAAATTATGGGTCCCATCCAAATGGTATAAATACCTTGATATGTAAGATTAGGCTATGGTCGAGAGGAAAATGGAGCATTATCCAAGAGCACCAATGAAAGAAACTTGAAATCCACAAAATCAAGAGAGTCTTCAAGTAACAAGTATGAATCAATGCAGGTTGAGAGCACATCACATCATTGCAACAATCATGATTGCAAGGCATCTCCAAATTGAGGTGACAATTTCAGAGGACGAGTTATGTCAATTTCCCTTCACTAGATCTAAACCAAAGACAACCATTTAAGGTATAACTATTCCAGCGTTCCTTTTGATTATATAAGAAAATTGGAAATGTGAAGCAAATTTTATGGAATAGAAAACCATCTATATTTTTTGGTTTAAATAACTATGTTGTTGTTAAGTGTTGTAAAAGAATGGCTTTGTACAAGAAATTTATGTTGACCAGGAAGGAGACACGACATGAAGAACCCTCTCTATATCAAGAGAAAAAGAAGGGAAAGAAAGCTTGGATAAAGAGAAACCATTGGAACCATTACAACAAGAGTGGACACCAAAGAGATATCTGTTAGAAGCTCCATACATAGCTATATCCAAAGAAGTACCATAATTTTATGAAAGCACTTAGGAAGAAAGCAGCCCTTATGCATGAACCAACAAATGAGAAAACAAAGCACATTGTAACCTGTCATGAAGTCGATTAGGAAGAAAGACAACTATAGGGAGAAGACTATTAACCTAGTTGGGTAAGAGAGGGTATCCTTTTTAAGTAGTTGAGTGTGTCCACCATTGTAAATCACTTGTTTCTTCTAAGACCCCATAGAAGGGAAAAAACTTGTAAAAATGATGAAATGTATAACATCACTTCTATTCCCCCCCCCCTCGATCTCGCTCCCAATCTGTGCTCTGGTCAGGAGCGAGTCAAGAGCATGCTCCTGAAATCACTCCTGAAAAGGGAGCGATTTCGGGAGCACGCTCCAAGAAAAAAACAAAATAAAATAAATAAATAAAATAAAAAATAAAATAAAATAAAAAAAATAATCGCTCCCTGCCTATTGTCGAATGGATTTGGGGAGCGTCGCTCCCGCCACTCCAGGACCAATTTTTATAGCTTGGGAGTGGTCGGGGAGTGATTTCTCTCGACCACTCCCTGGCTATAAAAAACGCTACCAGCAGCGTGAGCGACGCCCAAAAAAATTGCGCGGAAAAAAATAAATTACATCAAAAAATAAATAAATAAATAAGAATAAGTGTCGGTTTGGGAAAAAAAGGGAGGGAGGGAGGGAATATAAATAAACCCTCCCTCCAATGAATTTCATTATTTTATAAATTGTGTGAGTGAGAGAGAGATTGAGAGCAAGAGAGAGTAAGAGAGAGTGAGGAGCAAGAGAGAGTGAGGGGCAAGAGAGAGAAAGTGAGAGTGAGAGCAAGGAGCAAGGAGTAAGGAGAGAGAAAGTGCCAAGGAGCTAGGAGTAAGTGGAGATTGGAGGCCAAAGAGGTAGGCTCTATTCTAGCAATTTTTTTTAATTTTCATTACTAAATAAATAAATAATTTTTTTTCTCCCATTCCCATTCCATTTTTTTGCAGATTTAAAACTTCAAACTTCAAACATCATGGTTATATTTCTTGTAATTTTCTTCTTCTTGGTTCATTTTTTGGTTATTATGGTGTTGGAGAGTAGAAAAAGGAGGGTTGAAAATGAAGAAGGGGATGAAGAAGTGGGTCATAGTGTATTTGATGAAAACCTCGAAGAGGAGGAGCTGGAGGAGAGTGAACATGAGTCTCAAAAAAATAAACAAGACCAAACACCATTGTGGAAATATGTTAATAGGCCTGAAGCAGGGAAAGGGGGTGGAACTACTAAATTTCATTGCCCCCATTGCAACAATAATTACACAAGTTCATACACTCATGCCATAAAGCACCTCTGAGGGAAAAGGCCATGGGATGGAGATAAACAAATAGGAATAAAAAATTGTACAGGTGTGTCAGCAGCAGATAGAGTCAAATACATAAGGGAAGAGGAGGAAGCTGAATACAAATCTAAAAAATCAAAGGGTTTCTTTGAAACCAGCTCACAATCACATGCACAAAGAACTCCTTCAGTATCCTCCCAAGGCAGTGGATATGGAGGCACATGGTCACCAAGTTTAAGGCATAGAAGCATATCAAATTTCCTTGATGAAGGGTGTAGGAATGATGTGGATTCAAAAGTTTGCAGGTTTCTCTATGCATGTGGGATACCATTCAATGTTCTTCGCTCACCTTATTAGAACGAAATGGTTTCTTACATAGATGATGCCCCTAATGGGTATAAGAGCCCTGGGTATGACAAGGTTAGAACTGTTGGAATTGATCATGAAAAAGAAAAAATATCACATTCTTTGTGTAGAATGACAAGTTCTTGGAATGACCATGGGGTGTCCATTGTATCTGATGGATGGACAAATGTAAAAGGAAAGTCATTGATAAGTGTTCTAGCTATGTCTGTTAGTGGTTCCATCTTTCTTTTAGCATATGATTACTCAGACAAGTTCAAGACCGACATCAACATTGCAGAACCATTACTTGAAACAATTGACTATATTGGAACATACAATGTCATCCAAGTCATCACTGATAATGCTCCTAATTGTAAGGTAGAAGGAGCCATTATTGAGGAGAAATATCCCACCATATTTTGGTATGGGTGTTTGGTTCACACAATGAACCTTTTGATGCATGATATTGTTAATAACAAAAATGAACAATACAAATGGATTGGTGATTTGTACAAGAGAGGAAAAGAAATGATAAAATTTATTACAAATCATAGCAATATCCATGGCCTTTTCCACAGTCACTCAAGATTGGAGTTGTTGAAGATTGTGAGGACTAGATTTGGTAGATATTACCTCACCTTCAGGTGCCTTTTGAAGGTAAGATAGTGATTGTCTAGCATGGTATCAATTCCACACTAGCAGGCATTAAGGGAAAGGGCTACAAGTGCAGCTCACAAGCAAGGTTTCGAATAGGTGGAGGAGACTGCTCTTGATGGTGTGTTTTGGGCACGTGTGAGGCAATTATTGGACTTCACCAAGCCCATTTATCACATGATTCAGTTTGCAGATACAGATAAACCACTGATTAGCAAGGTGTATGAGCAGATGGATACCATGTTGGGGCAAATAAAAGATATTGTTCATAAAAATGATCCCAACTTGTATACACTGATTCACGATTATGTGTATATACAGTGGGATAAAATTAATGTTCCACTACATGCCTTGGCGTATATCCTTGCGCCAAAATACTACTCTGCTTCTTGGTTGGGCCAACCTACACCAGGGGTGGGGTTAATGTCAAACCCCGTATAGATGAAGAGGTATCTACAGGATATTTGCAAGCATTAGACAAGTTGATACTTGACAGGGATGAATGTGCTAGTTTTCATCTTGAATTAGGCAGATACTTCAGTTGCACTAGTTTGATTGGTACCTTCCATGCAAGGGAATATAGAGACAGATTTGATGCTCTCACATGGTGGGAAGCATATGGCGGCAAGGGATTTTTTCCAAAATTGGCAAAAACATTTCTCTAACAGGTTGTAAATCATTCTTCTGCAGAGAGGTGTTGGAGCACCTACAACTTCATACATAATGTGAAAAGAAATAGACTCAATTAAAAATGGGCAGAAAGCTTGGTTTATGTGAACTACAACTTGAAGTTGTTGAGTCATTATTGTGATCGAGCTTATGAGGATCCAACATATAAAATTTGGGACAACCACCCAGACGATAATAATTTGGAGGATGGAATTATACATCTTGAAGAACTGGAAGTGGAACTTATGAGAGAGGAAGATGAAGCAACAACCATTCCACCTCCACCATCCAGTAGTAGTGCTTGAGTTTCGAGTCTTGTTCCTTTGATTTCACTGCGTGGAGGGCATGTGATTTCTGGTTCTGGTCGTCGGTCTATGCGAGAGGAGACTCCTAGAAGACCACCATGACCTGCTCATACATTAGACACTTCTCGTGAAAAGGGCCACATGAAGTAGTAGATAATAGATTTACAATTTACTTGTCTTTTCTACTTTCTAGTAGTTTTCATAACTATTAACTCTTTCATATTTATTATGATATTTTTTGTAAACAATATATGACAATTTAAGTTTGAAGTTTGAAGTTGGAAATTATAACTCAATAGTAATGATTCTGAATTATGAATATGATGCTTCGTGAAAGTTGTTTCATTTCATTTCATTTTTATAACATTTCATTTCATGTTAGATAACTGTAATGGTTAAACTTAGCTTACAAGTCTAACTTTGGTGATCAATGATGATAAATTTTATATATTGAATTTTCAATTTTGAAAGCTTGAAGTTGAAACTTTAAGATTGATGAATCCTAATTCATGAGACTCAATATGTTGTATGTTACTAACTTGTGGATGTGGTTGATGAAGATTATAACTTCTAGATGATTTTTGTTATATGGTTCAATGATCAATCTATGTTTTTTTATGTTTTTTATATCTAATTCATCATTCTACATGTTTTTGTTGACATATATGTATCAAAATATAAAAGATATAAAAAATATGTATATTCTATAAAAAAACACTCCGGGATTCGCTCCCAAACCGGGAGATTTTGAAAATGTCGCTCCCGCACCCATTTTCGTTTCTGCTCCCCGTTTTCGCTTTTGCTCCCCGTTTTTCGCTTTTGTATCTTTGGGTCCACGTGCACACCCTTCTCATCAATGATGTACCCTAGATATTGAACTTGGGTCATGCCAAAAGTGAATTTCCACAAATTGGCATACAACTTGTGTTGTCGCAGGGTTTGAAGGACTTGTCGAATATGGTGGAATTGCTCTTCCCACATTTGGCTAAGTATCAAGATGTCATCTAAATACACCATCATGAATGCATTGGTGAAGGGTCTCAAGATGTCATCCATAAATCTCATGAAGGTTATGGGGGAATTTGTCAACTCGAAAGGCATGACCAACCATTCGTAAAGGCCCTCCTTGGATTTGAAGGTAGTATTCCACACATCAGAGGGTTTGATAGGAACCTTGTGATAACTAGACTTCAAGTCAATCTTGCTGAAATATTTGGCCCCCTTGAGCTGGTCCATAAGGTCATCAATCCCTAGGATTGGGTACCTATTCTAGACATTGATCTTTTTCAGCACCCGATAGTCAATACTGAGTCTACAGGTCTCATCCTTCTTACGTACCAATATAATCGGGCTCCCACATGGTGATGATCTTGGCCTGATGTGCCATTTCTACAACAACTCATGAATCTGCCTCTTGATCTCATCGTTCTCCATAATAGAGCATCGATATATTGTTCATTGGGTAGTGGCGTACCCGGGGTCATATCGTCGAAGTGCTTGACCTAACAGTGTATAGGTACCCTTGTGGGTGAGGCGAGAATGTCCCTATACTCCTCCATGACCTTGTCCATATTTTTTCTCTGTGGGGAGGAGCCCTTTTTAGAAGCTGTGGCCACAACCTTCTTCTTTCCTTGAGATTGAATCATAAGGAAAACAAATTTCCTAGTATAGGAATGGATCTTACTGCATTTCTTTACAGTGATCAAAGAGATGGCGGTAGGTTGGGCTACCTTTGGTATCCTGTACAACTTATTTCCTTAATTAATAATCATAGAGTAAGGTCTAGACTCATATACAACATGTCCCTTCCATAGGTATGTTTGCCCTAATAATACATCACAAACTTCAAGAGGAGAAACATCACACAATACTTCATCTCTGAAGGGCTTGAAGTTATAGGGAAGGTGACATTTATGGCTGACACAAAGATCTCGTCCTTGGTGAAGCCACCCGATGGTGTACATTTGCATATATGTTGTCGTCGATAGGCCCAATCGCTTCATAGCCTCTGCTGAAATGAGGTTCTTTTGGATCCCGCTGTCGATAATGAACTACAACTGAGAACCTTTCACCCACATTTGTGAGTGGAAGAGGCATTTCCCATCCTTTGGTTCTTCAAGTTCATTCTTCTGTATTTTGGTGGAGGCCACGGTGGCATTGGGCTCTGCATCAATGATATTATTCCCTTTATCATTCCCCTTGTCATGTTCTGACTCAGAGTGAGAACATGCATCTGATTCAGAAGCCTTCAGCTTGACCACCAGTGACTACTTGGCTTGATACTCACTTGTGTTGTGAGTGGAGCTCTAATGGAACTCACACCATTTTCCCATGTCCTTCTTTGTCTTCCTGGTGTTGTTCTTTTCTTGTGGCTTTGGCAGGTTGTCTTAGGCCTCCGCACCTTGACTTTGGCCTTTGCTCTATGATTTGGGGGTGCCTTTTCCTTTCTTTGAATTCACAGATCCAAAGTCTCGCTTACTTATGTTTAAACTTCTTCTCAATCTTGACAGTGTATCGATATGTCGTGTCAAGTGAGGAGATGTCCAAGAACTCCATATCGTCTTGGATGTACTTGTGTAGACAGTCACGTTACTTGAGTACCAAATTTCGCTCAGAATCCTTGATACCCAACTTAGTGCAGAGGGTATGGAAAATATTTGTGAACTTCGGCACATCTCGGTCCCTTCCCTATCGTAGTGTGGTCCACTTTATGTATTTATCTTCATAGCTTTCGATAGGGTAATATTGTTCCTTGATGGCATCTCGGAAAGAATCACAAGTGGGTGTGGATAAAAAAAGTTAGGATTCCCTCCTGTCCTTTTGTTCATAGTACGTTTCCCACCAATCCTTGACATGTGGGGTGGCATTGAGAAGTGAAAAAGTAATATTTTCCCGATTGGAAAATTCATAAAATGAAAAATATCCTTCCAACAGATTTAACCATTTATCTACAATGTATTCATCTATTTGGCCCTCAATTATGGGAATATTGAAGCTAAATTGTACCTTAAAAGGAGTGGCACCTCCAAAGTGGCTGTTGGATGAAGATGTATCACCTGTGGGTAGTCGTCGAAGGATCTGGGCAAAGTTATCCATCATCACATTCATCTGTCGCTCGAGGGCTTCCTTGAGCAATATTTTGAAAGGATCTCCTACCCCCTCATCTTTGTTTTCTTCTACCATGGGAGGTCGTTAGGGTTTGCGAGGCTGGTCTTGCAAAGGGTCCACCAGATAAAGCTCTAACTCCTCATACCTTGACCTCGTTGGGGACATGCAAAGAAAAATAGAGAAAGAGCAAACCCGCTTTGATACCACTGATCCAAACTTAAGCAAGAACATGAAAAATTACCGAAATAACCATAAATATAGAAATGCAGCAGAAATAATACTTCATTTCATTAGTATGAGAATACTGAAATATGCTTACAAACATAATGGAAATAAACTAGCTTGGGCGATGGTAGCTTATCTCTGATAACAGATGTGGCAGCTACATGCCTCTGAACTATGTGCTACAATGAGGCTCCAAGGCCTATTTATTATTTAAAAACAATGGAAAACCCAAAACATCCAGAAACCTAACCCTAGGAGATTAAGCACCAAAATTGTGGGCCTCATTTGGGTAAATTGGTACATCAATTTCCCGGGGTCATAACTTTGGCATACAATCTCCGTTTGGTGGTCATAATACCTCGTTTCAAAGATCTCAAAGAGTAGGTGAGAAACAAATAAGCTAACCCAAGTGGGACTTTTCTAGTCTCTCTATTGTCCCTAAAAACGTTGTTTATGACCTCAAAATGGTTTCAAAAGTTTAGGACCCAAAAAATGGCCAAAAATAGTAAATTGTTCTATAATTAAGGAAACTGAAAAACTAAAAGAGACAATGTTAGTGATCCAAGTGGAATAGGAGGGTGGCCACTAATATCCACCTAGATTAAGAATATAAGTTCTTGTTACATTAAGTAATGCCGAACCGGAATATGTTGATGCATGTGTAGTAGGAACAAATTTGTTTGGTTAAGAAAAATATTGTCAGATTTGTTTGGAAAGCCTCTAGATCCTATAGTGATAAATTTCGATAGTCAAAGAAGAATCAAGAAGTCTAAATACTATGCATTTCATGTTAGGACAAAGCATATCAACAATAAGTACCACTACATTAGGAGTTCAGTACAATATGGGTTCGTGAAGCTACACTATATTCTGAGAGATGAATAAGTAGTTGACGTATTGGCGAAATCTATTCTAAATAAGAAGTTTCAATAGTTTAGAAGCATGTTTGGATTGGTTGATTGATCCTGGTCCAGGTGTGAAAAAGGACCCTTCCAAGACCTTTTACTTTAGTGATGTGTTAAATTACATTTTTAAAAGAACATAACTGAATACATCTGCATGTTGTAAAGAAGAAGAACATGACAATCATTAGCAACATAAAATAACAAGACATTGATAATGGAGTCCGTCGAGTAGGGACTACGACTCCATGCCCCGGTGTTAAGATGGTGTAGGTCACTGCATTAAGTTTTATCAATAGTGATGATGTACATAAAAGTTGATGTCACTATAATACAAGGAAAATTCCCTAACGCAAGAGTGGCTCCAAGAGATGTTCTACTACAAGAACTCTCAGTCAAAATGAATCCTAATAGTATGACACAAAGTCATGCATGATGATCATCCCACCAACATGGAATAAAATGGATCTTAATGCAAACATACATGGTGACAACATGAGTATCCCATAAACATAACGACAAAGGGATCTCAAACAAAACATGACAAATCATGACAACAAGTACATCCCACAAATGATTCCACATCACATCAAGCAGGAATCATGAAAACAAGCAAGAAACAAGATCCCTCATCAAACATCAAATAGGGACCAGTGTAGCACAATGCATCACAAAATAATTACATGAACACACTACATATACCTCACATCTTGGGGCCATCTGAAGAAGAGGATGTCAAACTACTGAAGCTGTTCGGACCATCGATCTCACGGCATCAAATCGCATGGAAATGACTACTTGCACATGAATGTTGACACCTGCATTCCACTTAGAAAAGTGGATGAAAACTAAAATGAGTAAATCAAAAATCTAATTGCACCATCATATTTTTGGTGTCGAATAGTTCAAAATCAACTGTCAAATTTCTGAATTCTGAGAAGGTGAGAATCTGGGGATCAAGGAACCTTTTAGATTCCTCCTAGATTCCTCAAAGATTCCCTCCTCCGGGTCTCTGCAAATCTGCTGCTCAAATCAAGAAACTGACTAGGCCATCGAGTTCGCATCACTGAGAGGTGTAAGATCGACATAAAGTTTGTCTAATTTGGACACTCCAAAATTTCACCCTCCTAGAAATTCCGCTCCTTCATGGTTCCACCTGCAATAAAATTTAAAAAAAAATATTACGTCTCGATTTCCATGCCCACTCCTGGTTCCTCCATGTTGCCTCAACGCATCAGTGAAATGAAGGTATATATAAGTTTGGAGGGCGGATAAACCGAAGAAATCGTTTGGTGTGATGGTAATATTAGCCATTAGTTGAGGAGGGGTTGGGTGGTCAATCCCCGCCCCTCCCATTTTAATGCATTACCATTTTTACAACCTGCATGTATGTTATTTTTGGGGGGTCGGGTCCACATTGGGCAGCCTGCCCCCATAACCACGCAACAAAATGGCACTAGTATTTACTTGGTTCGTGCATTAATTGTTTGGGCCATTGTTAAGTTTGTACGATGGTTCATATGGATTCAATGTTGGGCCGCCGCGTGGGTGGGGCTAGCCCTCCTGTTTAGTCAATTTATTGTTATCTAAATTGCTAGTATTAATTGTCAACCCGGGGCTCGTAAGCTGATGAAGTGAGGGTGTACTATATGTACTTAAGTAACTTTCTTAGAGCTTTTGTTGTTTAAGGGGGTTGTTTATGATTAACTTATCTTCCTAAAATGGAATGATGATTATAGACAAATGAGTGCAAGTGTGTGAAAGGTGATCTCTATATGAGTGAAAGTGTGTGTGATGGTGATTTCTAATTGCTTGCTGAATTTGTAAGAGAAAAAGAACTTGAAAAAGATGAATAAATCAAAATGGCTTGAAAGTAAATGACCACAATCTAATGGCATTAGTCTCTATCCATACTGCTGCAAATAAAAGAAATAAGAAAATCACTTCAAGGATTGTTGTTAGTGATGATCTCCTTCTAACTCTCTGTTTCTACTGCGTATTTGCATAAAACACGATTAGAAGGTAGCTGAAGACAAATCCAAGAATTGATAAAAACTCTAATCTACTTTAATTGACAAATTGTAACACTACTAGGCCTTTTCCAACATACTGCTTCTACATGTGTGATTGTGTGTAACAAGTGGAAAAAGTGTTAGTATTACAAGCCAAGTCTACTCAAATACAAGCTGCAATTAATCAATGTTCTGTTCTCTTGAAAGATAAGCCATTCATGATAAAGAGAGCATAAATTAGTTAGCATCCAACTTATAAAACTATACTAAAACTAATCTAGAAAAAAAACAGAGTAAAGAGGGCAGCATAATGAATAAGACAACTGCAACTACCATTAGACATTAAAGCAAATACACACATAAATCTCGGGTTAAAAGAAATCTGCAAGGAAATAACACTGATCAGTTTGAAAGAAAGGAAAACAAATAAAAGAAACTATACATGCTTAAGGAAATGAATAAGTAAAGAAAAAGATACTGCATATAAAATACTTTACAGTGGCAGAAATGAGCAGGGGCCCTCTGTCCATTCAGCCACAAGAAAACTCAAAGATCTGGAAACTTCAAAACAGTGCTATGTTTATTTCTTCATTTGCAGAAAATGTATAAAACAGAG
>APFE030478885.1:2359-17528 GCA_000404065.3 Pinus taeda
GGCAAGTGTCAGAGGGGAAGCTTCTGGAAGATTCCATGATCTTCCACCTCGCAAATTGTCCCTGCCATTTGTCCATTCCCGACCATCGCACCCTATAGAGGGGCCATTCAACATGCATCGCACCCTTTACACTGGGAAGGTGATATGCATCGCACCGTCTGCACTGGGTATTCAGTATGGTCCAGTTTTTACCATTTCTGAGCAGTTTTTAGTGGAGAAATTCTGGGAGATGCTTTAATCAGCTGACCTTGTTCCTTTAGGCAGTGAAGCAACACTTTTAGGGACTTAGGAGCCCTTAGTTTATGGACATTTATGACTGGGGTTGCAGTGCCCAAAAATGTCTATAACAAACATGAGATCCAATTGAAGCAAGATTTTCCTCTTCCAAACATTGGCATGTATAGGATGTCAGTCATGGAGAATGCATAAATCAAGAGACAAATCCAAGAGTTTCTTGATAAATGGGTCATCAAACCAAGCACATCGCCATGTGGGCAACCAATTGTTTTAGTACCAAAGAAATATGTTACATGGTGCATGTGTGCGGCTTTCAGAGACTTCAATAAGATTACGATAAAGAATCATTACCCTCTTCCTCGAATTGATGATTTACTTGATGAGTTGAAATATGTTGCATATTTACCTAAGTTGGACTTGCGAATTGGCTATAATTAGTTTAATATTGCTGAAGGAGACATATGAAAGGCAATTTTCAAAACAAAGAAAGGTTTATTTGAATGGTTGGTTATGCCATTTTGGATTTGTAATGCTACAACAACATTCATGAGATTTATGAATGATGTCTTAAGGCCTTTCCTTGATGACTTTGTGACTGTATACCTAGATGACATATTTATTGTTAGAAAAACCCGTGAAGAACATATCAAGCATGTTAGGCCAGTTTTATATGTCCTAAAGAAAGAAAAGTTGTTTTTAAAGATGTATCTATGTGAATTTGGAAAGACCTCATTAGTATATTTGGGACATGTTGTTGGAGGCAGTTAATTGAAGATAGATCCCTCAAAGGTAAAAGTCATTGTAGATTGGCCTAAACCCAATAATGTAACAGAGGCTAGAAGCTTTTTTGAAGCAACCCAACATCGGAGAAATTTCATTTCTAACTTCTCATTAGCTACATATTTATTACATGCCTTGACAAGTGTAAAATAGGTTTTTTAGTGGGGAGGAAAGCAGTAGAAAGCCTTTGATGCATTGAAGGAGAGAATTAGTACAACTCCAGTACTTGCACTTCCTTATTTAAGATAACCATTTGAGATACAAAGAGATGCAAGGGACTATGCCATGGGAGAAGTCTTAATGCCACATGGTAGGCCCATATATTACAATTCTGAAACATTTAATGGTGCAGTAGTTAACTATCCTACATATGAAAAAGAAATATGTGAATTGGTGCAAAGTGTGAAAAAATGGAGACATTATTTGATGCAAAAGGAAATTATCACTCACACTAATCATCAAACATTGTAATACTTGCAATCACAAAAAAAGCTACAACAAGAAAGGTATTTAGATGGATGGGTTTCTTGCAGAAATTCCACTTGGTGATAAGGTATAAGAAAGGTATCTATAACAAGGTTGTTGACATGCTTTCTAGACCAATTGTTATTTCTTTAGTTATTCTTAGGGATAATTCTATCATTCATGAGAGCTATGTTGTACAGTATGATATAGATGACACTTTTAAAGATGTATATGAAATTTTGTGTCAAGGAAGCCATGTAGAGGAATTAGATTACCATGTTTATGATAAAATTTCGTATCATATTGGCAAGATATGCATTCCAAAGGGTGAAAGAGTCAAAATCATAAGGGAAGCACATACTTATGTTTGTTAGTGTCACTACCTGGAAGTGCATACTTCTGTTTGTTAGTGTCAGTATCTGCATACTTCCATTAGCGACCAAATCTGCTCTTTGAATTTTCATTTTAGGGGTCTCATACTGAATTTTTTGCATCATTTGATTAGGTCATGTCAAGCTAATCCACTAATGGTTGTCTTCTCCTCAGAAAACTAAGTTTTCACTCATAAAGTACACTTTCTAGCCCATCTCCAAGTTGTATTCAGTCATAGTTTCAGAGTAAAAATCAGTCATGTTTCCATTAGGTGTTAGGGAATGTTTCCATTAGGTATTATGGGTCATTTCCAAGGTAAAAATCATGATTTAAAGTGTAAATAAAGGGTAGTAAAGGTATGAGGATGATCAATAAACTAAGAGTGAGTGCTAGTAAGTCATGATTACTGTATAAATATCTCTTTTCACTAATGTAATTTCCATCTCAAAAACATGTTTTTGAGGTGAAAACAGAGTATTTTTAGTTAATTTATATTTTTTATGAAATTCAAGTCAATTTATGTAATAAATGATCACGGCTGCACCAAGAATATCTCCTTGCTACAAGATAATGAAACCACTGCAACAATCAGTTCAAATTGAGCATCATCCACCTGAAAAGGGACAATGAAGAAAAGGCATTAAAACAGAGATTTAGGAAAAGGTCCAAAACATTAGAAAGTGGGTTTCTCTAATGAAAAATAAAAATATACTCCTATATAATATGTCACATTCCATTTTCAATTCTATCACTCTTATTTGACAAAGAATAAGATAAGCATTGAAGGAGAGAGGGGAATTGAGCAAATTCTGGGCCAAGGAGATGAGGCACTGTGCATAGGGAGGTTGGCATTGTGCGCAGGGAAATTAGATTTGGTGCTATGCACAGAAGCTGGAGCATTGTGCATAGGAAGGGAGGGCTCCACATAGGGTAGTTTTCTTAGTGCAAAAATCAATGGTGCTACGCATAGAAAGAGGTGTTGTGCACCTATAGGTGGCACTATGTGTAGGGCTAGCAATGTCCAAAAAGCTCTCCTACCACCCAGAAACACCAAATTTGCCTTCTTTTGTCCTCAAGCAAGTAAGTCTTGCCCCTGAACTTCACCGTTGGCATTCAATTAATTTATTTGAGTTTAATTTTCTATGCTATATGTGAAACCCTAAGAATTTGCTCTACTTATGCCTTGAAACCCTAACCCTTTCCATACAGCCCATCACTCAATCCTAAAACCCTTTCTCTCCCTCCCATATCTCCTTTCACCTATTCTCAAAACTCTAACCCCTCCTACATATCCTTCCATATCCCTTATTCCTTCATCCCTAAAGCAATATCCTAAAACCCTAGTCCCTCTCCCTCATTTTCATAGTCCATACCCTCCTACTCATTTTCATGCTTGTATAGTCCACTAAAATATCCATAAATATCATTTCCCCTTCCCTTATTCCTAATCACCCATACTCACTCCCTCCATACCTTTTCTAGGGGTACAAAACCTATAGAAAAAACTCGAAAAACATGGACAAAGAAGACAGAGATTATGAGAAGGGGGAAAACAGTGGCAGTGACAATTTAGTAGGTAGACCTCGGCAGCAGAGAAAACCAAATAAGGGAGGCAAGATTATTAGGGAAGAACCATCAAACCTTAGAGAGTTACAAGCCTCTCATTTAGCTTTCACTTGTTTCAGGCATCTAGGTTGTTATGAGTTGTGTGAGTAGGTGGAGAGAGTTCAACACCATCCTGAGCTTACCAGGATTTTTGTAGCCAATATCTGTGACAATAAGGTGATTCTTTGTGGATGCAACCAAGATTCCAAATGTGGGAGAGAAATGGTATAAGGCACAAGACCTAGATGAACATTATTATGAGCCCTACATCAAATCTAGGTACAAAAAAGAAGAAAAGATGATTTTTCCTTTCAGGTTCCTTGAAGACAAGTATGCCCCCATGATGAAGATCATCATGAAATATTTCACTTGTTAGGGTAGATTTTCTAGATCGTACACCTATCACATTAGGCTACTCATGCATTTTACAAGGGTGAGGATGTTGAACATCCCTTATTTCCTGTTCAGGAACATTGAGAAGATGACCTACTTTGTATAGAAAAAGCCATAGCCCCAACAGATCAGTAGTCTCTAGCACTATTCCTTGATCAAGATGATTATGCTACATCATCTTAACCTCCTCAAAATATCCTGGGATACATTCACTGCCCATGACATCTTCAGGGATCCTGAAATTCCTCTACTACTATTTCAAGAATCAGGAGAACCTTCTAGCAGTACTCATGTAAAGAAAGATGAGAAGGCCAAAGAGACTAGAGCCATTGAGGTGCCTAAAAACTACAAGACATACTAGAGCGGGAGAAGAAAATTTTTTGCAATTGATAGGCAAGTGTTTGCTCCACTTTGTGTGGAAGGGACCTTGCCTTCTCCATCAACCCATAGGAAAATTCTTGCTCCATTGTGGAAGGGGCTTTGCCTTCTTCATCAACAGAAAAGGTACAGGTGCAGTAGTTGCATAAAGGGAGAGAAAATATGTTGGAGGAAAATCTTGATGATGAGGAGGAAAGAGATTTTGATTTGATGGAGCATGATGACACAACATCATATTTAATATGGCATAGAGACAATTGACTTGGAGGCTCAGGATGAAGCAACAAAGAAAACATCATCATATAGGAGAAAGAGGCTCAAATCTAAGCATTGATGGACAACCTGGAAAGAGCCATGTATGTCATCATATATCTGGAACAAGAGAACAAGTAGCTAAGTGATAAGCAAGTCCTCGCGGAGCTGGAACTTCTCAAGACAAAAAGACAAAGCGACAAGGGAAAATCAACAATGCAAGAGGAAGAAGCATCGGTCACCTTGACTTCAATTGAGGAGGAAATTGAGGGGGATAGAGAAACATGGCTTGAAAGGGTCAATTTTTACTTAGAGAAGCTACTACAAAGGGCCAACAGGGACAAACAAATCATCAGGCACATGGCCTACCACTACAGGACCCAGAACAAAATTTGCAATATAAGGGTCAAACAAATGAAAGCAAGGCTGAGACGGGCACTCAAAGGCAAAAAAATGGAGGATAGGTTCACATTTCTTGCTGAAGCTTCATTAGCTCATCACAATACTTGATGATAGTGTTTCTCACCAATTTTGATCAAATTTGGAGGAAGTTTTTCCTTCAGCAAATTTTGGAAATTTTAACACAAGAAACTTGGCTCCATGCACAGTGCCACCGGCATTGTGCCTTTCCTAGGGACACCCAATGGAAAAATGGCTTACATTTTTCGATTTAGAGCGATGAGCACATGTACCCTATGCATTTTCTAATCTTTTTGAGTAGAATTGGTCTACCAAAAGGTCAAGAAACACTCAAAAAACGATCTTTCTGCCCCTTTTTGGACACATAGAAGTCTTGGGAGAATCAAATTGTGAGGGGACAAATGAGCTTCAAATGAATACATTAAAGATGTTTTGCAAATTATACTAGAAGAGATTTCCAATGAGCTATCATGAGCTCAATTTGGATACCAGGAAGGCCTCCAAAGGGGACCTAAAAGAGACGCTACACATAGGACAAATTTTGCATAGGATTGCCATTTCACTGTGTTTTGACTATCATCTTGGTTTTTCTCTCATGGAGGTTACTTTACCAATGTAAATGATGACTTGGCTTATAAATATTATGGATAGATAGTATTAGAGGGTAGATTCATTAGATTAAAAATCATTTTGAGCTCGAATGAATCAACTTCCTCACTTTTAGAGGCAATTTGTTAGGATGCCTAGATTCCAATTTCTTGTTTAGTGTTGGTTAGATTAGCTCCTCATATTATGGATTCGACCCCTAAGGATGGGAGGAGGTTGAAAAAATGTCTATATATTCTTCTTCTTTCTCATTGTAAATGGTTGGACTCAACTGGATGCTTAGGTTTTGAAAATAAATCATTTTGTATTAGTTTAACAGGAGATTAATAAGAAATTGTAGCTATTTCTTTGGGATCCATGTGGTATGGTGTTTACTTAAGTTTCCTCTCTTGTGATCATATGTTTAAATTTTTTGTGTACTTCATTAATAATTTCATTGTTTCTAAGTGGATGTTTTCAAGTTGATAGGCAGAATCCATAACATTAATGCTTTGCTTTGGGAAAATATTCATAGTTTATGTTTTCTAGAGTTTAGGAAGGATCCATGATAATCACATGCCCTTCCTAGCTTCTCACCAGTCTTAAATCACCTCACCCACAAAACCCTAGAGTGCTAAGCTTCATACATAGCTTGCCTCATCAAACACCTTGCAATTTTGACCTAGTTTCCTTACCCAAACTGTATGGCTCCTCTTGATCTAGCAAAACCCCTTCAAATCAAATCAAGCCTTATGCTACTATACCTAGCCTAATATCATTTTCCTAATCCAGTCATCTTGGCTTAGATACTTATGGAGAGAGCCATCTCCTCGCCTAGTAGGGCTAGCTACTTGGCTAAGTGTGGTTTGTGTTTACCTTGGCATTTCCTTCCTTTAGCCTGAGGTTCAATCTAGGTGTTAACACTGTTATTATTAGCTATTTTGGTGTAACGAAGATAGTGACACAATTACAAAGGTATTGTTGTTAGCCTTGTATGAATGAAAGTCTATCATGATATGTAAGAGGATATTCTTTATGTGGTACAATTAAGCCTAGAAATAGAAATTTCGGATTATATACTCAACTTCCAGTTCCTTCCTATCCTTGGGAAAGTGTTTTTATGGACTTTGTAGGAGGGCTACCTATGTCTAAAAAAATCATGATTATCTTTATGTTGTGGTTGATAATTTTAACAATATGTGTATTTTGACACTTTGTAAGAAGGAGGTTACAACTAAAAAAACTACACAATTGTTCTTTCAAAATGTATGGGTACATTTTGGGTTGCCCAAATCCATTATTTCTGGTCGAGATTCTCAATTTTTCGAGAAATTTTGGACAAGATTATGGGGACAAACGGACACCAAGTTGAAAAATAGCACAACATTTAATCCAAAAATCTATGGTCAGAAATAAGTGGTGAACATAATGGTAGTGCTTCATCTTCCTGGTTATTGCAGCAAACATCCTAAGCTTTGGGATGCACACTTACACTACATTCAGCATGCTTATAACCGAGAAAAGCATTCATAAACTCAAACATCTCCGTTTGAGGCATGTTTTTGATACTTACCAAAATCTCCTTTAGATTTTATCTTTGGAAAATATGTTTCTATTAATCATCATAGTGAAATTGTTAAGGCCAAGCAATTCATTGAACAAGCTCAATTGGTGCATCAGATGGTTCAAGAATAGTTGGAAAATAGCCAAGACAAGTACAATACAAGGCATGATAAGCATCGTGTTGACCACAACTTTCATCTTGGAGATGAATTTTGGCTTTACATTAGCAAGGATAGGCTTAAAGGAGAAGGTAAAAAATTGAAATGAATAAGGTATGGACTGTTCCAGATTCTAGAAAAGATTGGTAATAATGCCTCCCAGTTGGATTAGCCTCCACATATGAAAATGTATGAAGTTGTTAATGTTGGTAATTTTAGATTATATGAGCCTCCTTTGATTCATGATCAAGGATATCATGTTCAGATTCATTCAACAGAAGATTTCTCTCCTAAATTTCTTGAAGAATTGCAACAGGACACTATCTGTGACCAAAAAACAAGAACTTCAAAATGAGGGAACGTGGAGTACCTTTGTGTTGGAACCAAAGGTAAAAATCCAAGAAAATACAAATAGGTTGAGATTTGAGGGATAAGGGAACCATACCCTTATCTGTTTGCTGATTGAAAGTAGTCTTTTAGAGGTCCAAAAGCTTCTAGTGGAGAGGAGTCATCCAAGGGATTAGTAAAGTTATCAAAACTAAAATTATTAGAAAGTGCTCAAAAATTATACTAGAGTATAGATATTGATTACATGAATCCAACGCAACTTGAATCACTCAAAACAAATATCGTATGCTCCTGATATCACGTTCTGATCATTTTCCTAAATAGGTAAAAAATTTGTAGGTTGGTTGCAAGATTGCTGACTGGAAAGTTCGTACGATGATTGGGCAAGGTGATTGGGAAGGTGGACTATACAATTTGGGCCAATGATAGGCTACCAAGTGTCCTATTATGATTACTTTGATTTTCGGTGGCTTTGATTGGTGGTTGAGTTTGTTATGTGGACCAATGTTAGGATGCCACATGGACCAGTCATGGGTTTCCATATGGCACCCTAGTGTGAAAATAATTTTTTAAGGGATCGACTAGACACCCAATAGGAATCAAACACAAGGCCTCTAAAGTAGCAGTACAATGTCTTACCACTAAGGCACATGGTGTTACTTAACATGTATAGTGGCAAACATTTATTTAAAGTTTCTGCATTTTGTTTATGAGGGACAGGGCCGGGGCTAAGCCATGGACTCCAGTCACCTTACCACCATGGGACTATAGGAAGTAGGAATCAAGGGATTAGGCTTAGCCCTAGCCCAAGGTTCTAGTATCTACAGACATTAACCATGGGACCACATCCATCCCCAAAAGCACCAACAATTGAGGCGGGGTGGAACTTTGGGGACCAGCCCAGGATCACATGGCAACCATGTAACCATAGAGAAGTTACAACAGGGTTATAGCATTGAGTGTTAAGAATAATGGATAAGATCAAGTTTTATGGTGCTCATGGAACCGTTGCCGAAGAGCCAGGGGGCTATGCCAACAGGGGCAGGCGGTTAGACCCAGCTCCTGGGTGCATTGCCCTATGTAGCCCAAGTTTTTTCCATAGGCCATATAGGGCATTTAAATAGAGCAACATTTTGCACTCAATTTAGTGTGAAGCTCACTGACATCAGGTGAAATTGTCACTCGGTGTACCCTAGAAAGGCAAAATTCATAAAACCATTAGCAGTTCAATCCAATTTGTAGATCAATTAGCATGGAAAACTTCTAGAGAGAATATATCCTTCATTTTTGGCCAAATGGAGCCCAACAAGAGCCCAGCTGGGGGTTTTTGATTCTTCTAAGGTCATTGTAGACATAATTTTTAGATTCAGAGTGATATAAATCAATGTAAATACAAATTTAAGCACTTAATGAAAGAGGGTGAACATTGGAAGTTAGAGCAGGAGTTGTAACCAATGAGAGGGGTGATCTCTTTTATCATTTTTCTTGTTATGTGTTTTTTATATGACATTTTTTTCTCTGTTTTTAAACCAGCTCACAAAATAGAAGAAAATATAGATCAACAACTTCAAAATCAGTCTCTTTGAGGGGGCCAACTCCTTTACATTACATAAGTGAGCAATTCTTTGATGATACAAATGACAAGACCTTCTTTCTATATATAGGAGTCTAAGGGGTCACAATATAATCATATCTGACATAACAATAATAATGTAAGGGAACAATAATAACAATAGAGGGCTTCTATGGGGCACAATAATAACAATATTGGGAATACATGGGCACAACAATACAATAAGGGGGTTGCACTCATAACAACATGGGGTTACACTAGTAGTATAGGTACCTAACATTCCCCTCTCCTTCAAAAACTATTGTCGTCAATGCTTGAGTAGTCCTTCCACTTGATGAGATACTCTGAAATTTATCGATTTCGTAGTTCTTGGTTCTTATTTCCATGACTACTTCAGGTTCCAATACTAGTGTAGGGACCTAACTAAAATTGTTTATTTTGTTAACTAATTTTAAAAACCATTATTTATTGTGTTTTCAAAAGTGATCCATTGCCTAAAATACATGAAATTTTACTTGCAATTTTTCCATCACCTTCAAGTTTACATTACAGATCATTATGTTAGGTTTATACTTAGGTGCATTTTAATTTTACTTTTGCATCGCACCATCATTTCATTCTCATTTTAAATATAGTCTTTACATTTGCTCCATTTTCTTGCTTTCTTTCCCGGTTGTTATGTTCTCTCTCCTTTCTTTTCTTTTTGTTTCATAAGATTGTGCATGAAAACTATCTCATTTGTCTTGAAGAGAACAATGTGGAAAAGGTTTGAAAGGGAAATTGCAATGATGAGAAACACTTGAGTAGCATATGATCCACTTATTTTCTTGGTTTTACATATCTTTAAATTCAATGATGTTTGGATGGAAAATACGATTCATTCCAGATGGAAAGTCCTTGTTTGAATTGTGAATCTTGTACCTATTTTAGGATATTCATCCCTGAATCATCCTTGTAATTGAATGTTGTTTCAACCTGTCAACTCAATTGAGTAGATAAGGTAAAGGATAAATTTTTGAATGAGCATAAAAATTCCATATATCTTTCAAATCGCTCAAATAAGGAACAACCTCTCTTGCTCATCAAATAAGTTGGGATCTGTATTCCACCCTAGAGTAGTAAAAGCCTAATAAATGATAAAGTATGGAAAATAAATTAAAAGGAGAAGAAGAGAAAGGGTTACTATGTGGAGAGATGAAGCAAGCAACTTTGTTGGGGTACTAAACAAGCCTTCTCCTAGCGAAGCAACGCTTGTGATTCCTTGAGGTGACTCCATCAGGGTACTGAATAGGCCTACTGGCAGAGGAATAACACAAGGGAAAATGCTTAAATATGGACATCAAAATCTTGAGATATTCATTATTCTTCATGTCCCCTATCAAAACAATTGGATATGATAATTCCTATAAATATGTTTAAAGATGAGAGAGCGATAGGAGAGACAATATATTTAATCAGGCTAAGTGGTGAATCTAAGGTGATCTACATGATGAATCAATTCTTCATGGAATACTAATACCCTATACTTAAGGTTAGAGCTAAATAGAGAATATGGAGTGCTTCTAGTGAATCACCAAGTGTTATTGTTGTGACAAACATCCTTCAAAATTTTGCCTACATCAAAATTTTGGAGCCTCATTATGGTCATGCCATTTTCATTTCAAGGCATTAAGGCTAAGCTTGGTCATGTTTCCCAAGTGTTCAAGTATTCCTTTAAGAATGCTAAGGTTCAAACTACTTTCTTTCAAATGCCTAGATCATGGTGCCTTCACAAGCACACTTCTTCTAAGCAAGCCCAATAGTCAATCTCTACGTTGGAAGTCAAGCATTCTGCAATCCTTAATGATAGCAATTGCACAATTCTTGATGACAATAATTGTGTAATGCATAATGACAATGTTTTTTAGTTCCTAATGAAAGTAATTGAATAATTCCTAATGATAGTGATTGTGTCATGATGGTGACTACATAGTCCTTGATGACATTGGCTACACAGTCCTTGATGAGAGTGCTTGTGTAGTCCTTGATGCCAATGCTTTCATAGTTCCTAGAGATAGATACTGAGTAATCCATAAGTGCAGTGACACTGTAAGGGCACCTTCTTTATATTTTGAATGTGCACTCCATCTCAATAGTGATAAAGTACTTCCTTAAGTCAGTACTATTACACCTATTAGTGGTAATAATTTCATGCTTGACTTCTAGTTTCCCAACATACACGAAGCACATTCACAAATTATAACCCTAATTGCATGTATGCTCTCCTTGTATAAAGAGTATAGTCCAAATCTTATCCTTATATTCGTATTTCACTTTTCAGCTTTGTGCATGGTTATATTATAAGCAGTATTCTCTCACTCATGGTTGAAAATGCCCCATCTTCTGTGTGAGTTTCTCAATTGTCAATTTTCCTTTTGCAAGTGTCACTTTTGCTCTCTTTTTCTCTTACATGTGTAGTTTTTCTTGATATATTTTTGTCAAGAGTTACTTTTTTCTGGTTTCATTCTGACATTTGTCACTTGTTTTTTCTTTGTATTTGCATGTGTCTCTTTTACTCTTGCATGGGTCACTTTTCTTTTTTTCCACATCCCAAGATAGCTCCAGTGCACTCTCTTGCATCATATGGTGTTATTTATCATTACAAAATGTGTTGGACACATTTTTATGGCTTAGCACACCTTTTGGTTGCAGTCAAAACTTATGTCTTTAAGGTACATCTTAAGTGTCGCACTTGCAGATAAGTGTCTTTTTACTATCATTTTGTTGTATGAATGTTGGCTTTGGGTACTGTGTATATTCTTAATATCTGCATGGATGTATTAATGTGTGTGATCATGAACACATTCAACTTCTAGGTATGTGATGAGTGGACTACTCATTCCTAAGTGACAGTGATGAAGTCCTTATATCCTTAAACTGTGGATTGTGAAATCCTAGAGGAGAACATCCTTCAACTGCACATTGAGAAACTTTAGGACTCTGACCCTCAACCTTGTTTCTTACACATTCCCACTATGCATCCCTTGATCAACATTTGCTTCATTGTGCACTATGCAATCCTAGTAGGCAATAAGGTAATTCTTAATCCCTTGCAACCCTCACTCATGCAATACTTGGACCCTTGCCCTCAACCACTGTGCATTGCACTATCATAGTGCTCAAGCATGTCATCCTTGTCTCTTGAACTTACCCACTATGGATTCCTTTACCAACCCACCCTTATATTATTCATTTTACAGTCTCAGTTGGTAGTGGGGTCATCTCTAGACCCTTGCAAAATCTAACTGCAAAATGCATAGAGCCTCCTCCTCAGTCACTACACATTTTATAGTCACAATGCCCAAGAATGATATACTTACCTCCTGGACTTGCCCAATGTGCAATCCATGACTTTCCTCTTCCACTTGACTATGCATTACACAAGCACAGGGTCTAGACCCTCACTCCCTACTTCTTGAATATGTGCACTATGCATCCACAGGATCATAGTAGCCTCACATGAAAAATAAAAGGTAGAATAGGTGCTTTTGGGTTTGATGTTGTATTTCCATGAGTGAACTTTGTTTTGAAGTGCTATCATCCTATCATGATAGGATGATGCTGAAGGAGGCCAGCTAGGAGAATTTAAAAAGGACATTTGTGATGAGACACAAAGTGCATGAGTAAAGGAACCTTGAACAATGATAGGGAGATCAAAACTCATGTTGATTTATAATGTTCCAATAATTCTCTAGTCCCTTGGGAGGGTAAAGATGAATTACAAGTCAGATATGTCATGAAGAACTAAATAAATAGTAGGAAAGAGAGGATCTTGGCATTGATACATTATAATGAAGGCTTAGGTCACAGTTGCCCAATTGTGGCTCTTCAAAGTGTCAACACAAGATTTTTGTATTTTCAGTTGTATTTTGCCACATTGGTGCAATGTAATTTTGTATTTATGAAAAATGATAATGTAAAATATGTGTGTAGTCCCAAGGGTCACACATTAAACATGAAGAGTCACTAGGAAAGTATAAGAGTCATGTAAGAGCTCAAGAGTCATGAGGGAGGTCAATGGTCACATCGAGAGGTGTAGAGTCATGTCATTTGTTATAAATAAACCCTCATATCTCAAGCAAAGGAAATTTCAACTTGCCATCTCTCGCTTGGCATAGGAGAGAAGATCATTCTTTGGAGGAGAAAGTAGTTGCTTAATGTTCCACTATCGGAGCTAGTGTTGCATCATTGTCATCATGTATATTTGAATTTTCACTTAATATTTTAAGCTCTAAGATTTGGTGCACTTTCATGCATGTATCATGGATTTTGTGACACTATACTTTTAATGTTTTCCATATATGTTTTTCATACATACTAAAGAAGAAGAACTATTTCATTTCATTTGGTATATATCTTATTAAATTTTTGTTGCTACTTTAGTTTATTTTTGTTGTTACCTTCTGAATTATTTTGTAGGTTAATTAATGATCCTTTCTATGTTGTTGTCTAGATGTATTAGGATAATACTATTACTTTTCTTCTAAAGGCTTCCTTTCTCTCTTCATTTCCATGAAAGTAACTTATGTACACTAGAATTGTATGCTTCACAATGTCAACTTACTTTCTTGTTTCAAAGGTTATGTGCATAATATCTTATGTTGTTTATTGCATCCAATGAAAACCTTTAAGGTATGGTAGCCAGATCTATTATTTGGATGGGGCTCCTACCCAAAAGGGTGTGAGGTCTAGCTGGGACTTCATATTGGGGAGACCCTTATTATTGATAGCATCTAGCACCATCAACGCTCTCTTGTATATTTAGGGTGATGGTGAGTTGCTTGTGTTATGTGGTTATTTACTTGTTAGTGAATTGTAGGTTGTCTAATATTCTCATCACCAGTGATATGAAAATCACATAGGACTAAGCTTTTATATCATAATTTCTCAATTATCTTACATTTTTATGAGTTTTGGAAGCCCACTACAATAACTATGATTGTGGGTTATCCTACTTATTAGGAGCTCAATTTATTGTGTGTGGGATGAATTTTTGGTTAGAGCTAAGGATCGTGTAATTTATGAATGTTGTGATTAATTCTCTCTCTCTCTCTCTCTCTCTCTCTCTCTAGAGCTCTTCTCTCTCTTGTGTAATTTATGAATGTGTGAGAATATCTTTCCTCTCTGTCTCTCTCTCTCTCTCTCTCTCTCGCTCATGTAATTTATGAATGTTGTGATGAACTCTCTCTCTCTCTCTCTCTCTCTCTCACACACACACACACACACACACACAGATGGCATATAGTCCTATTAAGGAATCATATAACTATATATTTCTTCCTACTAATGAATGATAGAATTTTATCTCGCATGATAAGAAGGAAACTATGTGTTGTCTCTCTCTCTCTCTCTCTCTCTTTGAATTGTAATTAGGATAATGGCTTGAGGTTCATGTTGTCATAGAGATGGCCTATAGTCCTATTAAGGAATAATATAACTATACATTTCTTGCTACTAATGAATGATGGAATTTTATCTTGCATGAGAAGAAGGAAACTATGTGTTGTTAAGAGACGAACTATATATTTCTTCCTACTAATGAATGATGGAGTTTTACCTCTTTCTCTCTCGTGTAATTTATGAATTTTGTGATGAACTCTCTCTCTCTCTCACACACACACACAGAGATGGACGATGAACACACTCTCTCTCTCACACACATAGATATGGCCTATAGTCCTATTAAGGAATCATATAACCATATATTTCTTCCTACTAATGAATGATGGAATTTTATCTCGCATGATAAGAAGGAAACTATGTGTTCTCTCTCTCTCTCTCTCTCTTTGAATTGTAATTAGGATAATGGCTTGAGGTTCATGTTGTCATAGATATGGCCTATAGTCCTCTCTCTCTCTCTCTCTCTCTCTCTCTCTCTCTCTCTCACACACACACACAGATGGCATATAGTCCTATTAAGGAATCATATAACTATATATTTCTTCCTACTAATGAATGATAGAATTTTATCTCGCATGATAAGAAGGAAACTATGTGTTGT
>APFE030478885.1:18868-117955 GCA_000404065.3 Pinus taeda
CTCTCTCTCTCTCACTCTCTCTCTCTCTCTCTCTCACACACACACACATAGAGATGGCCTATAGTCCTAATTAAGGAATCATATAACTATATATTTCTTCCTACTAATGAATCATGGAATTTTATCTCGCATGATAAGAAGGAAGCTCTGTGTTCTCTCTCTCTCTCTCTCTCTCTCTCTCTCTCTCTGAATTGTAATTAGGATAATGGCTTGAAGTTCATGTTGTCATAGAGATGGCCTATAGTACTATTAAGGAATCAGATAACTATATATTTCTTCCTACTAATGAATGTTGGAATTTTATCTCGCATGATAAGAAGGAAACTATGTGTTGTATGTTCAGAGAGGATTTAACTAGTGTTCATGGTTACTTTGTTTAAGATTGATGAAATGGTTCTATTGTTTATGGACACCTGTATATTATTGTAATGCATTGATTTTCAAAGATTAATCATGGTTTGTGGTTTTCCTATGAAATGTTGCCTATGGAGCCATTTCTCCCTTTTTTCAAGATCTGATATGTGTTAGGCATGATGGTACCATTAATCTTATATGTTCATGGAACAATAAATTTGAGGGCCAATTTTCAAAAATTGGTTCTTAACCCTAGAATTTGGTGTTCTTGGAAAATTCCATTCCTAAATAAATTCCTTGAATTTCCCTTCTTCCAACTTTTGGTAGAAATATAGATCTTATCTAGGACCAAATGGTCTCTTGGTGGACATTGTATCTAGGACGATATGGTTTCTTAGTGGACATTGCATCAAACCTTGATACCTTTTTCCTCTCCCAAGAATGGTTTGCATTCAAATACATAAGCAAGTGGATATCCAATTTACTCATAGATGCATCTGCTAATCTAGAATATAGTTGGTCAGGGGATGTGCATATTTGAACACTTGGAAATGACTATGGCCAATAGATGTGTGGATGGATATATTATAGCTATTATAAACATATGGAATACTTTTGCCCTATGTATGTGAATTTTTGGAGTTGTACATGAACATGATTTGTATAATAAAGCTTTTGACCACTTCTATTTTGTCATTTACTTAGGCACGAAAGGAGGTTCATTTAGTCAACTTAGTATCCATCAAAGACCATAGCTTGGACCAAATGTGATGAGGAATGTTTTTCCCTTATATAAAATAAAGGTCTAAGGTAGCTAAAAATGAGCCCAAAAATACTCAAAGAAGCGTTTAGCAGTGGCTTCAACTGTGATACTTTTCTTGCATAGTGTCTTCAAAGAAGAGTTTAGCTAAAAATGAGCCCAAAAATACTCAAAGAAGAGTTTAGCAGTGGCTTCAATTGTGATACTTTTCTTGCATAGTGTCAAAATGTCCATAGTAGAGAATTGATTGAAAATCACAAACACGCAATCATTACCATGCTTGGTGGATTGAAAAAATAACATATAATCCATGCATATTAACTCCAATGGCTTGTATGGGGTAGGTATAGGAGTGTACAACCCTTGCTTCTTGGTGGTTGGTTTAGCATGGGAATAAGTCACACATTATCTGAATATTAGTGGGCATCCTATCGAATAATTGACCAATAGAAATACTTCTAAAGCACTACTAATTTTTTATCCACACTAAAGTTCCTTTCCACCCAACTATAATGTGCCTTCCAGATTAGCTTGGTATACTCATTTCAAGGACCACAAAGGTGGCCTAGTCAACATAAGAGCACATCCTAGAAGTTGATTTCTAGAACTTATTTTCCTCCTATCAATGTCTGGTATATGGTAGCAATGTCAAACTTGTTGTTGTATAGCTGTGGGCACCTAGAGATATCATGACCAAAAGAGTTAAGAACTATAGTTACAAGCACAACTAGTTGTTAAATGAGGAAGTCAAAAACATAATTGGTGCTCCCCTTCTTTTGCTTTATGTCCAAAGGGTATTATCAAAGGTATGTGGACAATTTTTTATGGAATACATTATGTAACTTTCCTTTCTTCTTCATAAATTATAGAGGCTTGTTGTTGGTGTAGATGATTTCCTCCTTCCCTAGAGTATAATGCTTCCATTGTCGGCATGCCTACATGATGGAGTACATTTCCTTTCTATGGATAGAGTATATCTAGGTAGATAAGACAATGTTTCACTTTGATATGCTACCAAATGTTGTTTTTGAGTGAGGATTGTACCACTATCATAATTAGAGGCATATATATTTACCAGAAATGGTTGTTGTAGGTATGGTAGGGTGAGGAATAATGTGGAGAAAATGAAGTGTTTCAAATCCTCAAATGCTTTCTATTATGACTCAAACCTGGAAATCATTTTTTTTCTCTACCCTTGATCACTTAACTCAGGGACTAAGTGATATGAGAGAACCATAACACAAACATTCATTAGAACATAACAAGGCCTAAGAAGTTATGTAGTTGTAATAAAGTGATTAGGATTGTAGATCTTATATGACTTGGATCTTGGTTGGGTCCACATGCACCCCATGTTATTGACAATGTATTCTAATTATTGAATTATTTTCATACCAAATGAGAATTTATCCATATAAGCATACAAATTGTGTTGTCGTAGGGTGCTTAAGTCCTATTGAATGTGTTGCAAATGTTATTCCTAAGTTATTCTGAAGATGAGGATATCATTCAAAGATACAAACAAAAAATAGTTCGTTAATGGATGTATAATTTCATTCATCATCCTCATCGAGATTTTTCGAGAATTATGCAAGCCAAAAGGCATTACGCACCACTCAGAAATGCCTCCTTTATATTTTAAGGTTTTCTTCCGTACATCAATTTGTTCAATTGAAACCTAGTGGTGGCCTAACTTTAGATCAATCTTACTAAGGAAATTAACACCCTTAATCTAGTCAAGAATATTATCAATATTTGGGATGATGTATATATTCTTCACAATGGTTTTGGGCAATTCTCTATAATCAATACATAGTCTCCATGCATCATCATTCTTTTTCACCAACATAAATTGTTCTTGCAAGGTGAGGAGCTCATTTGAATGTGGCTCTTGTGGATGAGGTCATGAATATGATGTTTAATTTCCTCATTATCCACGATATATGTCTTCATATTGGGTCATTATGTAAATAAGCACCATGTATCTAGTCAATTAAGTGTTTGACATGGTTTTACAAAGGCACCACCACAAGTGAGCAACAATATCTGTATATGTCTCTATAGGTTTTTTCGCTTGCTTCTATTCTAAAAAGAGGCATCATGTTGATATTTTTGTGGTTATAGTGATGTTCCTTTAACCTTCTAACTAAACCATGAAGAGGACAAACATTGTAGTCTAAGGTATTATCTTTTGGCACTGTTTATTGAGATTAATGAAATTGTAGTAGTTGAAACTACCACTTCTATTATGTGGACATAACTTACAAGTGTAACATTAAAACTATGGGAATGAGACTCGTAAACAACATGATGTTTTCACATATAAGGTTTTTCTAAAAGAACATCACAAGCTTCAAGTGGTCAAACATAAAAAATTACCTCATCATTGAAGGCCATGACAACATAGGATATGTGGCATTACTAGCTAACATAAATGTCCCATCCATGGCTCAAACAACAAATGGTGTACAGTCGAGAGTGTGGAACTATTGAGAGCTTCAATATCATGAAGAATTTAATTGATATAAATTTCTCCTAGCTCTTGTTGTCAATGATGAAATGTAGCGGGGTTCCCTTCACCCACATTTGCGAATGGAATATGTGCTCCCCCTATTTAGACTCCTTTTTCTCTTATGGTTGGATCTTCTACATCGACGGTCCACTTTCCTTTATTATGCTCCAAATTTTAAACAAGGCTAGATTATTTTTCATTTTTTTTCTAAGATCCTTCAATAGTGATTAATCCAAGTGGCATTTATTGCCATTCTTACAAGGCATTTTTTAGAACCCACACCACTTTCCAATTTCCTTTATTTACTTCCCATTACCCATATTTATTTTTGACTTGGGTTGGTTTCCTTGAGGTTAGTTTTCCTATCTTTGTCCCTTGTTTTGGGAGGTTGAACCACATTTTCTAGGCTTCAATTGCAATGAATTTGTAGACTTGAACTCCCACTTATTTCTTTTCTTCAATTTTTGTTCAATTTTGATAACATATTGAAAAGTGACTCATAATGAAGAGATGTCGAATAAATCAATCTCCATTTTGAAGAACTTGGGTAGACAAATATGCTATGTCAAAAGCAAGTACCGTTTGGAGTCTGTAATACCCATCCTTGAGTGCAAGGTATGGAAATTATTGGTGTAGTATGAAAAACTAGTCTCTCTAGTATCACTGGGTTGTGCATCTCATGTATTGGTCATCATAGTTTTTTACAAGGTAAAACTCCTGCTTAAAGGAATCAACAATATCTTCCCAAGTGGTTCATGCCTTGAATATTTCAAATGTGTCTTCAATTTGTTGCTCCTAGTAACCATCCCACCAATATTTAACATGGAGAAGGGTTTTCAAGAGTGCAAAGGTGACCTTTTCACTATCAATTTTTTTTTACTAAAGTAATATTTTTAAATAGACTTAACCATTTCTCCAAAGCATCTGCATCTAGTTGACCTACAAAGAAGGGGATACCAAAGTTATTTATTATATTTAATGCTTTTACACCTCCAAAATTATCATTGGTTGAGCGTGCCTTAGTTGTTGATGGAACTCATTAAAGTATCTGGGAAAAATTATCCATCATCTCATTCCTGTCTTGTGTGAGTGCTTCCTTGAGAAATAATTTCATAGGATCTTCGACTCAATCATCTCTCTTTTCTTCTTCCATAGAGGGCCACTTGGATTGACAAGAGAATTTGTTACCAAATGAAACTATCTTGAGACCTAACTCTCTAGAAGGTAGCCTTGTCAAGGAAATGCACCAAGAAACAACAAGGAGAAAATTGTTCCAATACCACTAATTTGGGTTGTACAAGGAATGGAATAAAAGGAATCAAAGGAAATGACACACATAGAAAAATATAGTAGAAACCATAGAAATATGGAGAAAAACCAAAACCTATTATGAAATAGTAGAATATTGTAGGACACAAGCTATCTAGAATGGTGATAGCTATCACTAAATAAAAATACATGGAAGCAATTCACATATGTAAAATGATATTACAAGACAGAAAAATAATGGAATTTTAACATAAAGAAATAACCCTATAGGTCCAAAACCCTAACCCTAAAAGACAAAATTCCAAAATATATGTGCGCCTTGAGGTGGTTAGCTACTAGATAAACTTCTTATGGACACAATGTTTACAAACAACATCTGTTTGGGGTGCACAATAGTTCATTGGAAAGAACTATTCAAACATTACAACTTTTTACAAGGGCCAAGGAATACCAGCACATCCCATGGCCCTGAACATTTCCAGTAAATGTTGTTTCAGGAATTAAAATGGCCCCTAAAGTTCAGGACCAAAAAATCATTGAAAAATTATCAAGATAGAGAACCATTAAGACAATGGAAGAGGTGGGTGTTGGTATCCACTTGGATCAAGTGACCTCTTAATGGGATCATTGGCCTTCAAAATTAAATATGAGAATAATTTGAGAATATGAGCATTGGATATGGGTATTGGGTCCTTATACAAGATTGAGAGAAGAAACTAAATCCTTAGGTCATAAAGGAAGCTTCTAGGCATCTAGGGCCAACAATGACATGCCAACTCATCACAAATGACCCTTTTAGATTATCATGGATCTCTAAATGGGGATATATTAAGTATGCATCCTTGTACCTTGGATATGATTAGGGTTCGAAACCTAAAAGTTAGACCCCAAAAGAAACTTCCAGGATTCTAGGGCCAATAGTGACACCTTGGACCATAGAAAATGGCCTCTCAAGGGCATCCTTGCCTCTTACTAGGTATATGAGCACCAATAGAACTTTTTAACATTTGGTATGGGTTTGAGGGTCATATAAATTCTAATAGGAATGGACACATGTTATTAAATATATTCATGCTCCTTTGTAGGAATGTGTGAATGTTCACACTCCTACTTAGGAGAATGAACATGTTTTTTTCTCATAAATGCACATGTTTTCTTGAAAAGTTTGAGTTGGCAAGAATGTGTGGCAGTTAATGTTAAACTATGAGTCCCTAGACAATCAAAAACTCGAAGGCCATATTGATTTGAGTTACAAAACCTTATTTCTGATGAGGCATTTCATGGTGCACTATGAGTTGTCAGTGAGATTTAGATTTGGAATTGCCAAAATGATGCATTATAAATTCATATCATGAAATCAATACAATGCGTTGAGAATGGTTTTAAGTATTTCCTACCATATTTTGTCTTTCTTGTACTTGCTCCAATTATTAGGGGTTCAAGACGGACCTTAGCTATAAGGTTTGAAACATATGCGCATTTCCAACAATGCACATGTATTTCTATAATGTACATGTTCCTATGCATAGTGTTGCCACATTATTTCTCAACAAGAACCTTAGCTGTAAGTTTTGAAACATATGTGCATTTCCAATGATGCACATGTATGTCTATAGTGTATATATTCCAATGCATAGTTTTGCCACATTTTTTTACCACCATCATTGTGCGGACACCTTAACTTATTCTCTTTCTTTTCATTAAATCAAATTTAATTCCTTTTCCTTTTAAGTTTAACATTAAGAATATATCCAATATAATGAATATTCTCATGTGTTTTAACTTGAACATGTTACCAACAGAAATTAAATATAGCAGAAAGGATAATATTTTTGGGAATTACACAAATTAAATTGAAGTGACATTAATATAATTTGCATAAATATATATCAATGCATGATATAGATGAGAGAGTTAATAAGAGAGTTATAAATCTTTTAAAAGACTTGAACTATATATATATATATATATATATATATATATATATATATATATATAATATATATATATATATATATATATATGAATGATATGCATAAATATATATAAATGAATGATATATATGAGAGAGTTAATAAAAGAGTTATAAATATTTTAAAATACTTGAACAATATATTTACAGTTTCAGCTCATTTTTATATCTTTCAAATCACAAAGTGAAATCCTTGTAATGATATAAATAAAAATTTATGCTGGGCTCTCGAATCTTATGAGTTGACAAATATTGAACTTTATGTAACTAGGCCTGCAGTCCTAAAAACATTGGGCAAAGAAACTTCTTTGTGATTTAAATTTGTTGTCATCAAAGAAATTGTTCACAATAAGATTCCTCGCTCTCCATCTCTAATTTAGTAATTCAAAGATTAAGAAAAATCACTTGTATATTTATTGTCAATGTTAAAACATGGAAAAGTCACCATAACAGTACACTTATCAGGGAAAACAACAAACTCAAATATTCAATATTGTTGGCTTTGAAAAGACTAAATCTTTTGGCTTAAAATCAACTTACAACTTTCTCTCTACAAATGAATTGCAATACCTAAGATAACCATAGCTTACATAAGAAACCTTTGAAAAAATTAATGCATATTCATATCACCTACTCCGATGAATAAACGCGAGTGGGGTTATGATAACTAAGAAACCAGAACACAGTTTTTGAATTGTATCTACTTCGTAGAAGATTTAGCAATATGTGATTTCACATACGACCACATTAAACATAAACCAAATCCTCGTTAATGGGGAATGGAATTGGGTTTCGGGTGTATCTGTGGAACTAAGCAACAATCTATTCATATTTGCAAATTGATGTACATACATTGAAAAGTAACTAGTTCAATCACTTAAAAGTGATTCAAAGAAAGGTTGAAGACACATAAATAAAGCATGGAGGTAGAAGTTAAATGCGATTTGCAGACGAAAACGTTATCGGCAGGGTGGGAAACATGGTTGCCCAATTTATAGGTCGTGCATCATTTGGTGGAGTTGTTTTGAGCAATGCCCATGATCAACCTTCGGAAAGAAATTTAAGGAGCTTTTGATGTTTGTATTTTCATGGAGAAAATGGAGCTGAAGAAACATAGTACAATTATATTTTTTTTTTGGAAAATTTTTGAAGAGAAGTGTAATTTCTCTAGATATATGCATCAGAATCTCAGAGTTTGTCTTAGAACATCTGGAGACTACTAGAAACTCGAGTTGTAATACCAGATTCCAACTGTATGTCTATGCATATAGCCTTCATGATGGGCTAGTAATACTGATATATTGTTTTTTTTACAACGTGGTAAATCTGTAACTGTCGTACCTAATACCAAAAGTACATCCAACAACCTACCAACAATATACTAATTTCTTATGATTTTGGAAAAAGCATAGATTCCATCACTATATAGTACTATTATATTGTTAACGGCCATAACCATCATGGAGGGAAGGGTATTTTGTATTACGATCAAGTATTGCCTTATGAGGCAAGGGTTTTCCAAATAGGTGCAACTCCTATTGGCCTACGTGCACAGAGAAAGTAGTGTTCATTGATGAAAATCCAAAGGGGTTTCAGGAATACCCTTGAAGTGCTACACCATGTGTTGGGCACGGGATTCCCCAAGGGAAGCTTTGGGGGCTTAGAGCCCAGATTTTGGTCAAAAATTGTAACTCCAATGTAAAGACTTCGCATTTTATGGGCATGGAGTGTGTAGCTTGTAAAAGAGTCATAGGATTGTCCACCCTCAATTTTGTAATGTAATGTTGGCTGTAGAGAATACCCATGGTCCATGGTCCATGGGATTGTATAAATAGAGTGAGGCTCTAAGTAGTTAAGATAGGGAAGAATAATCTAATAAAAACATGGAATAGAAGCATAGTGGAAGAACGGAAGTGTTAAGTCTAGTTTGGGTTGTAGAGTAGGAGAATGCTCTATAGCTGAGTGCACAAAGGCCTAGTAGTCCGTAGCTGAGTGCACAAACCCCTACAGCTGAGTGCGCGGACCCCTACAGTTGAGTGTGCAGGGCGAGTTGAGTCTGTAACAAGTTGGAAGCATTAATAAATAGAAGTTTCATATCAATTCTGTGTATTTATTTCCTATTTTATGCATTGAATATATTGGGTATAAATTGCACTTCTATTGTTTATATGATGCACAAATATATATGGTTGTATTGATTAAGTGAATACAAGATAGAATATTTGTTTATGTAAAGTTCACTAACATTTGTAAGAAGATAAGTAAGATACGCGGTGTAGTTTGGGGAAATAGTGCAGTTTGCTACCATATTAGCACAGAAGCATCTCAGCCCTTGGTTAGGGCTGTGTGAAAGGCGATTATAATAGATCGCGAGGGTATTGAAGGTTAGAACAGTGCATGAAGTAGCTTGCACGAAGGTAGGCATAGTTGGACTAAATCGACACCACATACATCTCAAGGATGCAGAAACATGGTTCCATCATCCCCCATACTGCATCGGGTGAGACTTCAGTCCGCACTCCACGGGCTGATGCCGAAAGGGCCAGTAGTGTAAGGATTCATTTGGCTAAATAACTCCTTACCTAAGTTAGGCCCCCTCAAGCCAACAAATGGATCCATTGTCGGGACTAGAATCTGCATAGAGATGTCTAATGTCATATCATTGGAATCGAACTAAGAAGGAAATTGAAGTCTGGTTGGACAAAACAATTCACGAGTTCCCAAGACAGGAGAACAGGAACCTATGACTGTCAAAAGAAGAGTGGTTGGAATACTACTTGTACATGGAGATCCATGAAATCTTCTTCGCGTCCTTCCCTACTGAGCTATATGAGTGGATCGTGAAGCTAGCAGATAGCCAACGAGGGTGGAAACTTAACGATCCTATTGTGTGGACCCCAGAGTTAGTGTGAAGATTAGAAGCATCGGAGGATAGGATCATGTGCATTATTGATCATTGCCTCGATCGTATTATAGGAAGATTCATTACTTGGTTCACGGTTGACACCTCAATTAGCTACAACGAGGCAGAGCAATGCTTTCTCAAAGGACCGTGAGGTAAGTATGTAAAGTATTTGAATACTTGGATTGAAATGATATTGTGCGAAAAGAGGGTTATGTAGTTACCTTGATGTTCGGGGCTACACGAAGTGGAAAATTTTATAGCAATGAAGGAAATAAGGGACCAAAAACTAGCCACTTGATTTCATCTCCGTGAGGGGACAAGGAAGAGCTTGCGAATGTATTACTATGAAGTGTGATCCATCTGATAAGGCAAAGAATTCCACGAATACCACCTCCACCTACACCGCCATCAGTTTCACCACCATCACCTCCATCTTCACCCGTACCACCTCCACCACCAACGCGATTCAATATGGCAAGCCCAGTGAAGTTGCTTGTGTTCAAAGGTTTGGGAGATGAGGATCTGGAAAAATTCCAGTTCGTGCTAAGGGCTATAAGGGAAGCACAAGGAGTTAAATATGACAATATAAAGAAAGCAACACTGGTTAGCGCCCTGTAAGACCACACGCTGACCTAGTATATTAAGCACTCCAATGATAATCCAAATGTGAGAATTGTGGATATCCAAGTAGCGTTAAACAGAGAATTTAGTAGGTTGAAGTCTAAAGCACAGTTGATCACTGGATTCAAACAGATCATGATGCTACTAGGCAAGAATCCTTGGGAGCTGCACCAGAGGTTGAAATGTATGATTCACGAAGCTAACATGAATCTGACAGATGGACAACATCACTAGCAGTTTGTAGCTTCGCTAATGCCACATTTAAGGAGTGCGTTATCACAGTAGAAGATAACAACTCAGGCATACGCCTTAGATATTGCTATGAACCTACATGAGACCCTGATGCAGGATCCTAACTTAGGAGTTTAGCAGATCCATGTGCAGCTAAAGAATTTATGCCTTGAGATGCAGAGTCTGAAACAAGATAGGAAAACTCGAACAGAAATGCGCGAAAAGATATGGTGTGTAAAATGCAATGGGCAAGGTCATGACAAGGACCACTGCTCGGTTTGCGCAAATTACCTCGCAGGAGGAGGATTGATGACCTTAAGACTGGAAGTGCAAGCAAGACCTAGCACGGCACCTACTTTGTGGTGCGTGATTTTTCAAATAGCAAGAAAACATTCCATAAACAATTCTCACTTGTTATAGAAATATACGCAAAATTCACAACAGTTGCTCTACAACTTTTGTAGGTCAGTGGGACATGATGAGCACACTTGTAGAAGCTATGAGTTAATGATGGAGAGAACTCCCACCTACAAAGTTCAGGCTTAAACGCGGCCCCTTGACCAAAATGCAGGAATGGCATGAACAACATTTCAAGGGCATGGACGAGGCTGAGGCGGAGGAGGACCTAGAAGAGGTCGCAGACAGTTCATATGCTACAATTGCGGAGGGCCAGGACATTATGCCCATGATTTCACGAATCCAACATGCCCATCGTGTTTGTACTGCAACTTGTTTAATCATGAGATAGAATATTGTCCTACACTGATAGCTAGGATACAAAAAACAGTAGCGCTACTACCTCCCCTGACTCAAAACCTGCAGATGATGAGGTCTGAGCCATGAGGAAGATCCAAATGTGAACATTGTGCTCTGAAGTGGAATCACGATGGGAGATGACAAAGGAAAACAACAAGAAGATAGTACTTGGGCTTGCAAAGCATCGGTGAAGGAAGCAGAGTTTGATTTGGAACACACTCGGGAAGCCTTCACAGAAGCTAAGAAGAGCTTCATTGATGTCTCCACTTCCAGATGAAAAGATAAACCAGAGCCACAGATGGACCCATCTATACTCACAACATTCCTGGAAACATGTATGAAGCTACTCTGCGATAGTAAGGTGGTAAAAGGGTTACAGGAACTCATTAACAGATGCACTAGGACCACACCAAGAGAACCTTGCGTAGTCAAGAAAATCGAAAATCATAAGACAAGAACGGGAAGAGAAATGAGACTAACCATGTAGATTAGAGAATATGAGATGGATAAAGTCATCCTAGATTTAGGATCATATGCGAATGTTCTGCCAAAATAGACATGGGAGGGAATGGGGCAAACTGCACTGTAGTGGTATCCAATTCAGCTAAGAATGGTAAACCAACAGAAAATAATACCCAAGGGGCGATTACAAGGAATAATTGTGGATATTGAGGGAGCGAGTGCACTCGCAAACTTTGAAGTGATAGAGATTGTTGCTGACAACAATCCATACCCCACACTCTTAGGAATTAATTGGTCCACTGTAATGAACAGTGTGATCAATCTAAAAAAGCCAAAATTGATTTTTGAGAAGAAGTCACTATGGGTAATTATACCCCTGGACCCTACTGAAGGATTGCGCTATACGGAGCTGGTGCGCGACTATGAAACTGCTGATGATTTGGACTGCATCTATAAGATAACAGCATGAAACCAGGACTGGGTGAATCCCACCGCATATGGGTAGATTGCATGGGAGCGTGAAAGTTCTTGTACTTCATATTTAGATGACAAGACAGAGCGATGGAAGAATTAGTTACATGAGGTAACTACACTGAATTGTAATATGATGACAAGTTCACTACACTGCATATTGACAAAAGTAAGAGACCTACCTACTTATGATGGTCTAATTGAGGTAGATACCTTCTTGAATAAATTTTAAAGGGAGGTGTAAGAAAAGAAATGCTTCTAGGCCTTGGACTGGGTACTACGCCTGTGAGGTGGTGGGGTATGCAAAAAGGGAGCTTTAACGACTGACATGAGTGTAGGGGAATGATACACACATGATTTGGGAAGCCTAGGGTGTGACTAACAGATAAGTATAATGGGTAGGATGATCCACGCACGCATCTAGCCAAGTCGATGCAGGCCTATAGGGAAAAGCCACAACCTGAGTGGGTGCACTTGTTCTGTCATACCCTTGATGTTATACCAATGAATTGGTATATAGAAATAGAGCTCCATCATAGGATAGGTGAATGGTATATTCTACGTGAAGGGTTCATGATGACCTTCAGTTTTGAGGATGGGTTGGAAAGTACTGATGAAGCACTAGAAGAGGTAAAAGTAACCATCTTTAGGATACCGCAAGAGCCGGTAGAATTGATTCAACCTGAATGGACCACTCAAATGAGTTTCATGCTGGAATGTTATAATGTAATTGTTGAAGAAGAAGATGAAGATCCATAGAAAATTAACATTCCAGAGAAGGAAGGCCACCGCGAGGTTCAGGGACCACAGATTGAGAACCCTAACATAACCGCACCAGTGAAGACTAAGCAGGTGAATATTGGTATAGAGGCAGAACCTAAATTCGTGAAGATTGGAGACTATTGGGATGGTGTGATAGTGGATAAGGTCATTGAATTACACCACAAATATCATGCCTTATTCCCAACCAAGTTTACAGATTTAAAGGGAATAATTGGAGATTTAGGGGTAATAAATATCACGTTAAAACTCCACACGAAGCGAGTTAATCAGAGGTTGTTTCGCTTAAATAAAAGATACAAGTAGAAGGTCTACAATAGAATTATACAAGATTCTCACAGCACACATCATTGAGCCTGTGGAGGAATCCGATTGTGTAGGCCCGATGGTGGCACAAGAAAAGAAGCAGAAGGACAAAATAAGAATATGTGTGGATCTCAGAAAGTTGAATGATGCATGTGTACATGATCCATTCCTAACTCCGTTCACAGATGAGGTGTTGGACAATGTAGGCAGTCAGGAAGCATATTCTTTCGCTCATGGGTTCTCAGGGTACCACCAGATCAAAATTGCATTGGAGGATAGGAGCAAGACAATCTTCATGACAGAGTGGGGTTGCTTTCAATATACTGTCATGCCCTTTGGATTGAAGAATGCCCCTACTATATTTTCGTGTGTGGTTGTTGCGACATTCAGGGAATATATTCAAAAGTTCTTAGAGGTCTATTTTGATGACTGGACTGTATTTGGGCTGGTTAGGTGCCATGTAGTGAACTTGTGCTTGATGCTAGATACATGCCAAAGATACCAAATTGTGCTCAACCTCAAGAAGTGTATGTTCCCTGTTCCTTTTGGGAACTTGTTGGGGCATGTGGTTTGTAAACAAGGGTTGATGGTAGACCCCACAAAAATCATGGTGATTTTGAATTTGGAACCGTCGCCAAGTGCGAAACAGCTACGCACTACTCTAGGACATACGAGGTACTATAGGAAGTTCATCAAAGGCTATACCCAAATCATTGCACCAGTGGAAAATTTGTTGAAAAACGATGTCACGTTCTCCTGGAATGATGACTGTAAGAAAAGTCTAGATGTATTGAAAGAAAAGATGGTTACTGCGCCAATTCTAGTCTTCCTGAACTGGAAGAAAGAGTTTCATGTGCATGTTGACTTGTCGAGTATAGCACTAGGGGCAGTATTAACACAGGATGGTGGAGAAGGCTTGGATCACCCTATCACATTCGTGAGTCACATATTATCTAAAGAAGAAAATAATTATTCCACCGCTAAACGCGAGGGACTGGCTATGGTATATGCCCTCTAGAAGTATCGACACTACTTGCTAGAAGGTCACTTTAAGATGTATACAGATCATTCCACGCTAAATTACTTGGCCAATAAACCTATGTTTGGGGGGCACATATGTAGGTGGCTTTTACTATTCCAATAATATGACTTTGAAGTTGTTGTGAAGCTTGGACAATTGAACGCGGGATCAAATCACTTGTCGCTCATTGAGATAGGGGAGGAACCTACTAGTTTGGAGGAACGGCTACTCGACACGCAACTTTTTGCTGTGTGCATAGAAGATGGACATTTTGAAGATATAATTCACATTTTAACAACTGGAACTGTGTTGACAGGGTACTCGGTTCAGCAAAATCAGGACCCAATGGTGCGAGCAGTAGATTTCTCTATCATTGCAGGGCATCTATATAAGATGGGGAATTATGAAATACCGCGAAGGTATGTACCTGAGTTTGAATGAAGAAACATCCTAGGGAATACTCATGGGGGCGCTACGGGAGGACATTATGTAGGGAGAGGAACTGCGTAGAAGATTCTTCGTGCAGGGTTTTGGTGGCCAACCCTTCATCAGGATTCAAAAGCACATTGCAAGGCATGTGATGTATGTCAAAGAATAGGTAAACCATCGTAGAGGGACGAGATGCCTTTGAATCCACAAATAACATTGCATCCCTTCAAAAAATGGGCAGTTGACTTTGTAGGACCTATCAAACCTCAAGGAAAGATAGGCTCGAGATATATTATCACTGCGATAGAGTACCTAACTCATTGGGCATAAGCATAGCCAGTAAAGGATTGCATGACCATGACAGCTGTGAAGTTTCTGTTTGAACATGTACTGATGTGATTCGGATGTTTGAAGATCTTGATGAGTGATCACGATACACATTTCCTGAACGAAACGATCGGCGTGCTGATGGAATAATTTTAGGTGTATCTTTAGAAAGGCACACCATATGACCCGCAAGCTAATGGGACAATAGAAATGTTCAACAAAGTACTAGAGACTATGCTGACCAAAGTATGCAACGCACAGTGAAGTGATTGGGACCTGCATGTACCCACAGTATTATGGGCTTATAGGACGACATGCAACAAACTGATGGGACATCCACCTTTTAGGGTTGTCTATGGAGTGGAAGCTGTAATGCTGATGCAATACATCGTGCCTATTCTATGCATAGTAGTGCTCATAGGTATGATGGATCACGGAGACCTAGAGGAGAGCCTCGTGCAATTGGAGGAGCTCGAAGAAGAACGATTTTTGGTTGGATTTCACCAGCAGGTCCAAAAGCTACATGAAAAGGCTTGGTACGATAGCCATATTAATTTGTGCACCTTCAAGGTGAATGATTTGGTGTTGTTGTATGATAGTAAGTGCGATAAATTCCCAGGGAAGCTCAGAATGCATTGGCTAGGACAGTATGTTACTAAGGGGATCACAAATGGTGATGCGGTGCAGTTGGTAAGGTTAAATGGAGAACTCCTCCCAGGAAAAGTCAATGGCAGTTGTTTGAAGGCATACACAGGGAGCTCGTCCATCTGACTAGCTATAGAAGCACAATCTTAGTGCTCAAGGCAACTAAAAGGAGGTGTGGGACTATAAACTACTCTTCCTGTGAGCTACGCGATGTCAGGACTGCACGTAGTAGCGAAGTCTCACAGGGTCCGCGACAACGTGAGGGTGGTTGCGTTGCTGCACGGGTGGGCTGGAAAGTGACCATTATAGTCACTATTAATGATGTGATGCTTCATTTGAGACCAAATGGAGCGGGTGGTAGGCATTTAAGGTGAACTTTATGGGCTAGATTCTTGAAACTTTGTCACCAATTGAGAATTAATGGATCGAATGTGGGGGGAATGGTCGAATTCAAATTCAAAAGGTACTATAAATTACAAAGGTTGTCCACAAAACAACACTTTGAAATTGCAGGATTGATTTGTTGTGCACATAGACACTCATGAACCTAGACTTGTTTTATCTTCTTAAGGCCAATTCGTTGCTTGATCATGTAGGAATTTACAGGGTAACTTCCTCAAATAGAACACCAAAGGACACCGCTCACAAACATATCACATATAAATACACCCGTATTGTTGACGTGGTTAAAATCCTCAAAGAGGGAAATAGTCCACGGCATGAGCCAACGCGGCTACCTCAGGAAATTTATTAATAAAAGAATGAAAATTTACATAAGCTTCTCTCATGAACGGTTACTCTACAAATGACCCTCCATGCTCTTTAAATAGAGATCATGGACCAATCAAGTGTTATGCCATGGATCAAGTGTCGGTAATACTGAGGACAGAATGAACCATCGGATCACTACATATTGTGACCATCGGATTGTAAGTTACAAAAGTACATAGTAAAGAAACACACTTTACCTAACTCTACACTAGACCAAGTTATACTTAACTATATCCTATGTGTCAGAATATCCTAAAATCCCCCCTTAAGAATAACTTGGGATAGGATTGAAGGATGTACAAATATCACAAAATAGGAGGAGGAAGGAGGCATTAGAGCCTATCCCCCCTTAGTGACAACTTCCTGAACTCCAACCATAAATCGAATTTTAGTAAAATTCGCCTCTATGAGAGCCTTTGTAAAGATGTCTGCAACTTGATCATCTGTTGAAAAATATTGCACTTCAAGAACATGGTCGTGAATGAGCTTTCTAATGAAGTGTGTGTGCAGTTCAATGTGTTTGTTGTGTTGATGTTGGATTGGATCTTTACATAGCTAAATGGCACTTTGATTATCACACCAAAGTGTAGTCATATGTTGCTACTGAAAGCCAAACTCTGACAGGATTTGACGAAGCCACAGGGCTTCCTTACTAGCTTCTACAACACCATGATACTCTGCTTCTACTAAAGAAAGAGAAATGACACTTTGTTTCTTAGAAGCCCATGTAATAGGTCCTGAACCAAGAGTGAACACATAACCTGCAGTAGACTTCCGATCATTAGGGTCACCAGCCCAATAAGAATCAGTGAAACCAACCAATAGAGGATATGCTTCTGCACTATAATGAATCCCAAACTAAACCGTACCTCGAACATAATGAAGTATTCTTTTAGATGCTTTCCAATGAATTTCATGTGAGTTTTTCATAAGCTTAGTAATAAGGTGAACAACAAAGGAAAGGTCAGGACGAGTATGGGTCAGATACAAAATTTTTCCTACAACTTGGTGGTATAAGCTAGCATCAACTTCAAGGGAAGTATAAGTGACTAAAAGTTTGGCTCTAGACTGAAAGGGAGAAGGGGTTGGCTTATAGTCTTCCATGTGGAAATCATCTAGAATATCATAGGCATACTTGGACTGGGAAAGGGAAATGCCTTCCTTGGATTGCAGGACTTGAAGAGAAAGAAAATAATGCAAGTGTCCTAAGTCTGTCATTTCAAACTTCTTTTTAAGGCTGGACTTCACATGGTTTATAAGGTTGGGATCACTACCAGTAAGGATAAGATCATCAACATAAAGAACAAGAATGATAAGAGACTTGCCCACTTTCTTGGTGTAGACAATATTTTCAAAAGGACACCTAGAAAGCCAATTTCTAAAAGAAATCTATCCATTTTGGCATACCAAGCCCAAGGAGCTTGCTTGAGACCATAAAGATATTTCTTAAGCCAACATACAATGCTGGAGTTTGTTTGTATAGAGCCAGTAGGTTGCTCCATATAGATTTCTTTATGCAACTCCCCATGTAAGAACGTAGATTCAACATCCATCTGATGGACTTCCTATTTGAATGAGGCAACAAGGGAAAGAACAAGGTGAATAGAGTTCATTTCGGAAACAGGGGAGAAGATTTTAGTATAGCCAATGCCTTCAACTTGTGAAAAACCCTTAGCAACAAGACGAGCTTTATGTTTATCAACTTTTCCATCTGGTCCATACTTGGTTTTGTAAACCCATTTGCATCTAACAAGTTTTTGTCCCTTTGTTAGAGGAACAAGATCCCATCTATCATTTGCCAATAATGAATGATATTCTTCATTCATAGTTGCGTCCCAATCTGGATGACCTGAAGCTTCTGCAAAGGTGTTAGGATCATAATTCGCTGAATCTTGAGCTAGTAAAGAAGAGGCTCTATCGAACTGAGAACGTGTACGTCGTTGATCTGTAGGATCACTGGTAAGAGCACTTGCTACATCCCGACTAGCACGGACCGATTTTAGAAGTTGAGGAGCTGAAGGAGGACCCTGAGAAGGTGGGGGAGTATTTTCATCCTTGCTTTCATCATCTGAAGAAGAAATATTTCCAAAAGTAGAAGAGATAGAGAGAGGTGGCAGATCTGCTGAACTAGGCTCATAGGCCAATATATTTTCAGCAAACTTTACATCTCTTCTAATGATAACATTTTTGGACTTAAGTGGAATAAGTCTATATCCTTTGACACATTCATAATATCCAACAAAAATACATTTTTCACTCTTAGGTTCTAAAGCTTTATGTTTCTCATTTGGTATATCGGCCCATGCTTCACTTATAAAAACACAAAAGTTACTTACATCTGGTTTAATTGAGCTCCATGCTTCTTCTGGAGTGACATTCTTTAAAACTAGTTGGAGTTTGATTTGTAATGTAATTTGCACTGTCATTAATAGCTTCTGCCCAAAAACTAAAACTAAGTCCTTTAGATTGAAGCATGTAATTAGCCATTTCCTTTAAGGTGTGATTCTTCCTTTCAACTACACCATTTTGTTGTGGAGTATATGGAATAGTATGTTGCATTTGAATTCCATTCTCAGTGCAAAAGTTGATGAATTTGTTGTTAACATATTCTCCACCATTATCAGATCTTAGTTTAAGAATCTGATGTCTAGATTGTTTTTCAACAAATGCCTTAATGGCCAAGAACATGTTAAATACTCCAATCTTGAGTTTTAAGAAGTACACCCAAGTGCGTTTGGAGAAATCATCAATGAAAGTTAAGAAGTACTTGTTGCCAGAGAATGAAACAACTACAAGTGGACCACATAAATCACTATGCACAAGCTGTAAAGGAGTTGAGGCGTGCCAAGAGGCACTTTTTTCAAAACTATTCCGATGATGTTTTCCGAGTACACATCCAGAAAAAACACTATCTCTACAAGATACCATTGGAAGACCTGTCACCATATTTTCTTTACATAGATTCTGAAGGGAGTCATAGTTTAAGTGACCAAATCGTTCATGCCAAAGTTTGTTCACTTCATCATTATGAACATAAAATACTGAGGGAATATTTGATGACCCAAAGTTGTTAAACTTATACAACCTTGTAGAATCATCAACAATGCCAGTAGCTAAAATCTGTCTAGGATCTCTTAGGTCCTTAAGTACAACATCGTGAGGTGAAAATTCAACGATTTTACCTTCACCTAAATGAGTTATCTGATATATAGATAGAAGGTTGCAGGATAAGGTTGGAACACATAATACATCATTAAATTTACCATTGTCTATATGAACAGTTCCAGTCCCTATAACACTAAGAGATCTATCATCACCAACATATATATTTTTGGTGTTACAATCATTTAAGGAAGAAAACATGGCTTCGTTTTTGGCCATGTGATAAGAATCTCCAGAATCAATGAACCACTCATGAAAATTAGAAGAACAAGATACATTTAGTGCATATCGAGATTGACATCTTTGACAACCACATGCAAAAACTGTTATTCCTAAAGATGAAGTTGAATTTGAAGAGTGCTCCAAATGGATGTTATGCTTCTTCATTGTTGCTTCCAAGGCTTCCATCTTCTTAAAGCATTTGGATTCTAAGTGGCCATCTCGATTACAAATGTGGTAATGTTTATCAGTCTTCTTCCCTTTGTTTTTATTTGCCTTATCATTTTGTTGAAATGATTTTTCGTTTTGAGGCTGAAATTGCTTAGGACCCTTGTTTGGTTTAGGACCATTCTTTTTAGGATATGGCTTCTTAAGATTCTTTGAATTTGGTTGTTGCTAGGCAGCTGATGCTTTTGTAGAAGAGTTTCCAAGAGTAAGAAGACCAAGGTGTATGAGTTTTTCTTGTTCTCTTATTAAAGAATCACAAAAGGAATGAAAGGAAGGGGACTAGTAGTCTTGTCGTTGAGAAATGAAGGCTTCTTTTGTACAATGGTAGGTGGAAACAAGCACCAAGTAGTGTAGTCCCAACGTAGTAAGAATGGAATAGATAAGGTTGCTATCTCCTTTCTTAACCTTAACACCTTCCAAGTGGAGCCTAAGGGTCTTGATCTTGGACAAAAAAATCTTCAATGGAAGAAAAAATAATGGGGTCCAATGTCGGCAACCCATTTTTGAGTTGATGGGCTCTATGTTTATTTCTAATTCCAAAAACATTGGTGATCTGTTTCATTTCTTCATTTGGAGTATCAAGTTATGCGATATGGAATCTAAGGTCTGGAGAAATAGACATCCCTATCAATCCACATGCTTTATCTTACCTATTTTACCATTTGGCCTTATGTTCATCTTTCGATTTAGTTTCTTGGCCTGAGGCTATTTTGTAAAGACCTTTACTTCTAAGTAAATCCACAATGTAGGACCACCATTAGAAGTAGTTGGTGCTGTCAAGAATAACATGGCATGGTCTTTTCATTTTAATAGAAATTGAAGATGTATATGCTGAAAATAAGTGTTTCAATGGAAAGATCTCAAAAAAGTAGGCTGATTAACAAAAAATGACTCTGAAAACGGCTTCTAGATGAAGAAGTTATGGCTTTTTGAAAAAAAGTTGTTGAAGATGCCGATGAAGTGCAGGAATGTGCGGAAATGAATGATAATGTTATATTAAAAAAAAAAAATCCCCCTCCTTTCCAAACTTAATCTAATTAGCCCAACAAAAAGAAAGACTTGGACTCATGACCTCTATTCTCATAAAGTAGTTTTGGACCAAGTGAGCTATATTAAAAGGTTAGTAATTTTTGGGAAAGATGAACTCTTTTTTTTTTTTTTTTCAGTCACTAAAGCTTTGCAGTGCATGCTTACATGAGGAAGCTCTTTTTGACTACAATACAAAACACACAAAACCCAACATGCACATACAAGAAAAACAAGCCTTACAGCTTCAAGTTAGCTTTAGTCAGAAACTAAAAAGTTTCCTCAATGTTTCTGATTTTCCGAGATCACACTAAGGCACGGTAGGAAAGAGCATATGCATGAGAAAAATCCTTCCTTTATGTTTCTGATTTTCCCAGATTGCACAAAGTCGTGGGGAAAAGAGCATATGTACAAATGAAGGTATAAATCTAGTAATAAATTGAAATGAATAGAGAGAAAATAACTACAAACTGCAAATAAACTCTATATACCTCCAGATCTTAAAAATGGCGTAGCTAGGGCTACCGGAAACCTTTTCACGTGAAACGAAAGGGGTTCCTCATTGGAAAAGATGCTCCTAACACAATAGAGCATTCCTCTCGGCCCAAAAGTAGTTACAAACAATAGATCTAGGAAACGACAGTCGAATGCAGTTCTACTGGCTTCACATTTGGATCACCAATGGATGCGGCCCTTAACTTGGCTCTGATACCATGTAGGAATTTACATGGTAACATCCTTAGACAGAACACCAAAGGACACCACTCACAAATAGATCACAGATCAATACACCATTATTGTTGATGTGGTTAAAATCCTCAAAGAGGGAAACAGTCCACAGCCTGAGCCAACGTGGCCACTTCAGGCAATTTATTAATAAAAGAATGAAAATTTACATAAGCTTCTCTCATGAACGATCACCCTAAAAATGACCCTCTGTGCTCTTTAAATAGAGATCATGGACCAATCGGGTGTTAACCAACAGATCAAGTGTTATTAATACTGAGGAGAGAATGAACCATCGGATCACTACATATCATGACCATCGGATTGTAAGTTACAAAAGTACATAGTAAAGAAACACACTTTACCTAACTCTACACTAGACCAAGTTATACTTAACTACTTCCTATGTGTCAGAATATCCTAAAATGCCCCTTTAAGAACAACTTGGGATAGGATTGAAGGATGTAAAAAATGACATAATAGGAGAAGGAAGGAGGCATTAGAGCCTATTCCTCCTTAGTGACAACTTCTTGAACTCCAACCATAAATTGAAGTTTAGTAAACTTCGCCTTTGTGAGAGACTTTGTAAAGATGTCTGCAACTTGATCATCTGTTGAACAATATTGCACTTCAAGAACATGGTCGTGAATGAGCTTTCCGATGAAGTGCATGTGTAGTTCAACGTGTTTGTTGCACTGATGTTGGACTGGATCTTTGAATAGTTCAATGGAACTTTGATTATCACACCAAAGTGTAGTCGGATGCTACTGCTGAAAGCCAAACTCTGACAGGATCTGACAAAGCCACAGGGCTTCCTTACTAGCTTCTCTGGCACCATGATACTCTGCTTCTACTGAAGAAAGAGAAATGGCACTTTGTTTCTTGCAAGCCCATGTAATAAGTCTTGAACCAAGAGTGAACACATAACCTGCAGTAGACTTCCAATCATCAGGGTCACCAGCCTAATCAGAATCAGTGAAACCAACCAATAGAGGAGATGCCTCGACACTGTAATGAATCCCAAACTAAATTGTACCTCAAACATAATGAAGTATTCTTTTAGCTACTTTCCAATGACTTTCATGTGGGTTTTGCATAAACCGATCAATAAGGCCAACATCAAAGGAAAGATCAGGACGAGTATGGGTCAGATACAAAAGTTTTCCTAGAAGTTAAAGGTATAAGGTAGCATCAGCTTCAGGGGAAGTACAAGTGACTGAAAGTTTGGCTCCACACTAGAAGGGAGAAGGGGCTAGCTTATAGTCTTCCATGTGGAAATGGCGTAGAATATCACAGGCATACTTGGACTGGCAAAGGGGAATACCTTCCTTCGATTGCAGGACTTGAAGACCTAGAAAATAATGTAAGTGTCCTAAGTCCGTCATTTCAAACTTCTTTTTAACGCTGGATTTCACATGGTTTATAAGGTTGGGATCACTACTAGTAAGGATAAGATCATCAACATAAAGAACAAGAATGATAAGAGACTTTCCCACTTTCTTGGTGTAAATAGTATTGTCAGAATGACACCTAGAAAAGCCAGTTTCTAAAAGAAAGATATCCATTTTGGCATACCAAGGCTGAGGAGCTTGCTTGACACCATAAAGGGATTTCTTAAGCTGACATACAAGTCTAGAGTTTGTTTTTATAAAGCTAGTAGGTTGTTCCATATATATTTCTTCATGCAAGTCCCCATGCAAGAAGGTAGATTTAACATCCATCTCATGGACTTCCCATTTGAAAGAGGTAGCAAGGGAAAGAATAAGGAAGATAGAGTTTATTTTGGCAACAGGGGAGAAGGTTTCAGTATAGTCAATGCCTTCAACTTGTGAAAACCCTTAGCAACAAGACGAGCTTTATGTTTATCAACTTTTCTATCTTTTCCATCCTTGGTTTTGTAAACCCATTTGCATCTAACAAGTTTTTGTCCCTTTGGTAAAGTAACAAGATCCCATGTATCATTTGCCAATAATGAACAATATTCTTCATTTATAGCTACGTCCCAATATTGATGGCCTGAAGCTTCTGCAAAGGTGTCAGGATCATAATTCGCTAAAGCTTGAGCCAGTAAAGAAGAGGCTCTATCGAACTGAGAACGTGTACGTTGTTGATTTGTAGGATCACAGGCAAGAGCACCTGCTACATCCCAAGTAGCACGGACCCATTTTGGAAGCTAAGGAGCTGAAGGAGGATCCTGAGAAGGTGGTAGAGGATTGTCATCCTCGCTTTCATCATTTGAAGAAGAAATATTTTCAAAATCAGAAGAGATAGAGAGAGGTGGCACATTCCCGAACTAGGCTCATAGGCTGACATATTTTCAGCAAACTTTACATCTCTTCTAATAATAAGATTTCTGGAATGAAGTGGAATAAGTCTATATCCTTTGACATCTTCAAAATATCCAACAAAAATACATTTTTCACTCTTAGGTTCTAAAGCTTTATGTTTCTCATTTGGAATATGGGCCCATGCTTCACTTCCAAAAACACAAAAGTCACTTACATTTGGTTTAATTGAGCTCCATGCTTCTTCTAGAGTGATATTCTTTAAAACCTTAGTAGGAGTGTGATTTATAATGTAATTTTCACAATTAATAGCTTCTAACCAAAAATTAAGACAAAGTTCTTGAGATTGAAGCATACAATTAGCCATTTACTTTAAGGTTTGATTCTTCCTTTCAGTTACACCATTTTGTTGTGGAGTATATGGAATAGTATGTTGCATTTAAATTCCATTCTCAGTGCAAAAGTTGATGAATTTGTTGTTAACATATTCTCCGCCATTATTAGACCTTAGCTTAAGAATTTGATGTCTAGGTTCTTTTTCAACAAACGCCTTAAAGGCCAAGAACATGTTAAATACTTCACTCTTGAGTTTTAAGAAGTATACCCAATTGCATCTGGAGAAATCATCAATGAAAGTTAAGAAATGCTTGTAGCCAGAGAATGAAACAACTTGAAGTGGACCACATAAATCACTATGCACAAGCTGTAAAGGGGCTAAGGTGTGCCAAGAGGCACATTTTTCAAAGCTACCCTGATGATGTTTTCCAAGTACACATCCATAACAAACACAATCTCTGTAAGATACCATTGGATGACCTGTCACCATATTTTATTTACATAGATTCTGAAGGGAGTGATAGTTTAAGTGACCAAATCGCTCATGCCAAAGTTTGCTCACTTCATCATTATGAAAAGCAAATACAGAGGGAAGATTTGATGACCCAAAGTTGTTAAACTTATACAACCTTGTAGAATCATCAGCAATGCCAATAACTAAAATCTGTATAGGATCTCTTAGGTCCTTAATTACAACATCGTGAGGTGAAAATTCAATGATTTTACCTTCACCTGAATGAGTTATCTGATATACAGATAGAAGGTTGCAGGATAAGGTTGGAACACATAATACATCATTAAATTGACCATTGTCTATATGAACAGTTCCAGTCCCTACAACACTAAGAGATATATCATCACCAACATATATTTTTTGGTGTTACATTCATTTAAATAAGAAAACATGGCTTTGTTTTTGGCCATGTGATAAGAAGCACCAGAATCAATGAGCCACTCATGATAATTAGAAGAAGAAGATACATTTAATGCATATCCATACTGAGATGTTTGACAACCAGATGCAGAAAGTGTTATTCCTAAACATGAAGTTGAAGTTGAAGAGTGCTCCAAAGGGATGTTATGCTTGTTCATTAATGCTTCCAAGGCTTCCATATTCTTAAAACATTTGGATTCTAAGTGGCCATCTCGATTACAAAAGTGGTGATGTTTATCAGTCTTCTTCCGTTTGTTTTTATTTGCCTTATCATTTTGAGGCTGAAATTACCTAGGACCCTTGTTTGGTTTAGGAGAATTCTTTTTAGGATATGGCTTTTTAGGATTCTTTGAATTTGGTTGTTTTTGGGCGACTAAGGATTTCTTAGAAGAGTTTCCAATATTAATAAGACCAGGGTGTAAGAGTTTTTCTTGCTCTCTTATTAAAGAATCACAAAAGGAATCAAAGGAAGGGGACTTGTAGTCTTGTCCTTGAGAAATGAAGGCTTCTCCTATAGAATGGAAGGTGGAAACAAACACAGAGTAGGTTGGTCCCAACTTAGTAAGAATGGAATAGATAAGGTTACCATATTCTTTCTTAACCTTAACACCTTCCAAGAGAAGTCTAAGGGTCTTGAACTTGGACAGAAAATCTTCAATGGAAGAAAAACTATTGGGGTCCAATGTAAGAAACTCATTTTTGAGTTGATGGGCTCTAAGTTCATTTGTAATTCTAGAAACTTTGGTGATCTGTTTCATTACTTCATTAGGAGTATCAAGTTCTGCGATATGGAATTTAAGGTCTAGAAAAATAGACATCCCTATCAACCCACATGCTTGATCTTGGCTATTTTCCCATTTGGCTACCTTATCTTCATCTTTCAGTTTGGTTTCTTGGCCTGAGGCTATTCTGTAATGACCTTTACTTCTAAGTAAATCCACAATGTAGGACCACCATTGGAAGTAGTTGGTGTTGCCAAGAATAACTTGGCATGGGCTTTCCATTTTAAGAGAAACTGAAGTTGTAGATGCTGAAAATATGTGTTCCAATGGAAAGATCTAAAAAAAATAGGCCGATTAAAAAAAAAACGGCTCTAAAAATGGCTTCCAGATGAAGAAGTTATGGCTTTTTGAAAAAAAGTTGTTGAAGATGCCAATGAAGTGCAGGAATGTGCAGAAATGAATGATAATGTTATATTTAAAAAAAAAAATCTCCCTTTCCAAACTTAATCTAATTAGCTCAAAAAAAAGAAATACTTGAACTCAAGACCTCTATTCTCTTAAAGTAGCTTTGGACCAAGTGAGCTAGATTAAAACGTTAGTAACTTTTGGAAAAGACAAACGGTTTTTTCTTTTGTAGTTGTTGAAGCTTTAGGGTGCATGCTTACTTGAGGAATCTCTTTTCTGCCTACAAAAGAAAAGACACAAAACCCAGTAGGGACATTAAAAAAAACAAGCTTTATGGTTTCAAGTTAGCTTTAGCCTAAAACTAAATATTTTCCTCAGTGTTTCTGAGTTTTTGAGATCACACTAAGGCATGGCGGAAAAGAGCATATGCATGAGAGAAATCCTTCATTTCTGTTTCTAATTTTCCCAGATTGCACAGAGTCACCGAGCAAAGAGCATACACATAAATCAAAGGTATAGATCTAGTAATAAAAAAACAAAGAGCTAAATAAACCGAAATAAACAGAGATAAAATAACTACAAACTGCAAAAAAAATTTGTATACCTCTAGATCTTAAAAATGATGTAGCTAGGACTACCGAAAACCTTTTCGCATGAAACGAAAGGGGTTCCTCACTATAACAGATGCTCCTAACACAATAGCGCAGTCCTGTTGGCCCGAAATCAATAAGAAACAATAGATATAGGAAACGGCCATCAGATGCAGTTCTACTGGCTTTAGATTTGGATCACCAATGGATGTGTTCCTCAACATGGCTCTAATACCATGTAGAAATTTATAGGGTAACTTCCTCATACAGAACACCAAAGGACATCGCTCAAAAACAGATCACAGATCAATACACCAGTATTCTTGATGTGGTTAAAACCCTCAAAGAGGGAAACAGTCCACGACTTGAGCCAACGTGGCCAGTTCAGGCAATTTATTAATAAAAGAATGAAAATTTTCATAAGCTTCTCTCATGAATGGTCACCCTACAAATGACCCTCCATGCTCTTTAAATAGAGATCATGGACCAATCGAGTGTTAAGCCACGGATCAAGTGTCAATAATACCGAGGAGAGAATGAATTGTTGGATCACTACATATCGTGATAGTAAGATTCTAAGTTACAAAAGTACATAGTAAAGAAACACACTTTACCTAACTTTACACTAGACCAAGTTATACTTAAATATTTCCTATGTGTCGGAATATCTTAATAGAGCAATTACCCTAGCCATTACGAGAATTATGGAATAACATTATGGTAGCACCTAAGGAAGCAATGGATATCACAATAATGACCACAGAGGAATCTGCACAAGCCATTATGGAAGTAGAAGCCCTTAAAAGTGCTAGGGTAGTCACAAAAATACCTAAATCGCCACGCACATCAAGACCGAAGAAACACAAGCATGCTATGGTACCAGTGCGTGTATCCCCTAAAAATCTGTTAAGGACTAAGCTTACCATGGATGAAGAGGGGAAGGCTATTAATTTGGAGGTCGATGCGGAGAAAAGAATTTGAAGAAATCCTGGTAGAGGAGGAGGAGGATGTAGAAATGGAGGTTGACACTCGGGGTGCAGACACTCTTACGAGGCTGCTCGCAAATGTTCCTCCGCGGAAGGGTAAAGCTAAGGTGCCTAAAGATATAGATGAGAGCAAGAGCTCTCTGTAGACTCTGCTGCTCCCCAATGACATGATTTTCGAAGGACCGCACTTGGGGCGAGTGCCTGTACTAAAAGTTGAAGACTGGGATCTTGTGGACCATGAGAAGTTCCCACATTTGGCAACCACGTAGCTAATGTGCTAAAAGAAAGACATGCTGACTAGAGTCGTAGAATTGGAGCCATGTAAATGGCTGAGAGGTGTGGAGAAGGCAGGATTGTTAAACCTACTTTGGGTGTCGCATTACCATCGCGCCCTAGTGGCCATTTTTGTCATTAGGCATATACTTTGCTTGGTACATGATGGCTGCCTGTGGTTGGAGGAGCCCATCCTCATCACAAACCATTTGATTCATAGAATTACCTGACTCCCTTGCAAAGGGGAAGATCCAGCGAACATCTCAGAGGGCAAGATTGATGATTTTTCCATCACGAAGGCCATGAAGAAGAAGTTTAAGCTGCAGAAGAATAAGAGAGGCTACGCCATTTCCAGCATCAACAACCCTGTGGTTAAAGTCGCGACGCACATATTGGCAAGGAAGGTTACGTAAAAGAGTCGTACGGATGAGGTGCTCACACCGGTGGTTGCTCTAGCAGCACAATGTGCAGAAGGGTTCCAGTTCAACTGGGCAAACTACTTATGCGGAGAGTTCCTTGAGGACTACCACGAGGCACACGAGCAGGGGAAGACTTTTCACTATGCCTGGCTTCTCTTGTCCATAGTACTAGTGGCATGGGAATTGCTTAAATACAACCAGTTCCCGATGATCATGTAGGACCTTTCAGAGGCAGTGAAATACACTACGCTATGGGCAACCCGAGATACGCAAAGGATAAGGGATAGTAAAATCTTTTGGGTTTTCATGGAGATGAACATCAGAATGGAGATTAATCACAAGCTATGGTTATCATGCATGGTCTACAAGAGTCTAAAGAGCTTCACGGAGTTCATGGCATATTTCCATCATGTTTACATCAGGGCGTGGAAGGACCTCGCGAAGACATGGCATGAGCTACCCTACCTGGTGACAGATAACGTCAACTTCGCAGTCCTTGAGTCATGGTGATCCAAAGGATCCATCGATCCAAATACATAAGTGTTCAAAGTGTCATTTAGTGTCACTGTTGCTTCAATTCAGCTTCAATAGATCGACAATGATGGTTATGATCAGGTGGTTTCGATAATGTTATGGTTTCATGGCATTTAGTTGATGTGATATTATACCTGGCTGTTCAATTATGTCATCGACAGTTCCACCACTGTTTGGCCGACGACATGTGTTTTGTCGTTCGACTTTATAGGATTCATGGTTGATATAATTGATTGTGTAAAAAGGGTTCGAGTTAAAGTACCTAATTGATGACATAGTCTTGTCGTCATTACCACTGTCAATTTAAAAGATGTGATGGTCATCGCCGCGTAATTTTGATGAATGTCACATGGAGACTATTATCACTCAGGTTGTCCCTAAGCTCCTGAAGGGATACGACCAAGATAACCACAAACCAATCTTTGGATTGCAGGTTCTAGCCCACCTGCAATCAGAGAGGGCTCTCTCTTAATGATTTAACTTTGTTGATGATGATTTTAGGCTAGTTGTTGGGTTCAGGGGTTTGATTTTTTGTTGGAAGATGCATATAATGAAGATAATTCCAAACAGAGAGGCAAGGTAAAGTGTGATACGTTTCAAACCATTGGGCATGGAGTCATGGATTAAGGCTTGTTGTTGCATTTTCTTGGTCACAAGAGGATTATGGAGCGGGATAGCCACACATGAGACAATTATCAATTTGCTGAAAGGATGGAATGACAATCAGTGATGAAAGGCAATCGAGAATCTATCACCAACTAACAGGGAGGAGAAGTGAATGAATGGTTATCTAAGAGCAGTTAAGAATTCCTAAACTGACATTCATATGTGAAAGAAACAGTGTAAACAAGATCATTTAAGTATGCATGTTCATAACTATTCCTGATGAAAACATGAAGAAATTGCAGAAATTGAGCCTAGGGTGCAGCTAAGCAAATCCTAAACTATTCTTCTTTTCTGCAACTTAGATGGTGGATCAATGATAAAACAAACATGAAAAATTAACAGAGTTAAGAAACACTTATTGAACCATGTAGAAGCACAGGAATTCCATAGTCACTCCTTGGCCAATTAAACACAACAGACAGTTTCAAAATCCATGCTTTCAGCAGTCTTTGATTATAGAAAGTATCACATTTACAGTGCAAGTCTCTGCTCAAGCAAAATAACGAAATAACAAAGATTAAGAAATCAACCAACCAACCCCTACTCCATTTTTCAGGGTTGTATATATAGGAAAAATATCTAAAGTTATTTTTTACAACCGACCTAAACAGGTCTACAGGAAAAGATTTCTAAAACGTAATTGTTGCTGGAAATTAAATGCAAGTAAGTCCTTTGGGCTGCGCCAGAGGTAGCTGGATCAAGTTGAGTTGATGGGGTGTCCTGTGTGACTTGGTGCAGTGGTTATGTCATAACTATGCATTGAGTTCTGGTCCACTTATCTCCTGTGAGTTTAATGTGCACTCATTTGTGTTGGTGAGCCTTCAATGCGTCCTCAACTGCTTCTTGACTTTCAGGGCATTTCCTTTTAATGTTGGATTTGCCTCGAGCCCTGAGAAAATCTCCTCTGATACACTTTGCCGCTACATTGATGTTCTCCGCCGCTTCTTGAACTCTTTGACGTGGTTTTGCCTTTATGTCTATGCTGATATTCTTTAACATCTGATCTTGGTCTCTCTATGTCTTCAAATACGTTTAAATTGGCAAAATCGGGTTTTTTCAGGCCTTTTCGGTGCAAAAAGGGCCAAGGAATCAAAAGATTCCCTAAATATTCCCCTCTTTGGCCTATTTCCCGTAGCGATGTGCGATTAGTGCTTTGTGCTAATCGCGCATCCAAAAATGCCTTTGTTTTTCATTCCGGAGCTCCAAAGCTTGACTTTCGCGCTTGCACGTTTTTTCCGTCTTTTGGCTGTTGACGTCAGCATGACGTCAGCGGTACGGCGGATGACGTCAGCAGTGGGTCCTCTGGTACGGATATGACGTCAGGATGTTGACGTCAGCAAGGTGACGTGGCAGTACGGCGGGGTGATGACGTGGCAGGGACACGTGGCGGGTGACGTGGGTCGGGCGTAGGCAAGGAGGGGTGAGGTGGAGGCGACGTGGCGGGGTGATGCGGTGCTCTTGTAACCTGAGGGGAGGGTGGTTTTGTAGTTCATCGGACCGCCTTTGGTACAAAGGCGGTTTCTGTCAGGGGCGGCCTGATGCAATGGGAAGCTGCCAGCTGTCCCGGTGTACGACGGTAAAACCGTCGAACATCGGCTGCTAACGTTCCCATACAAAAGGGCGCCCGATATGGATAATGGTCGTTAGAGCTGGAGGGGGCGATTGGACGATGGACGGGTGGAGAAGGCGCATGGGGTTTAACGGAAGAGCACGCGCATTATTTTTTTATTTTTCATGGCGCGGGTGGGTTTAGAACTTTAGGTTAAGAGTTAATGGGTTTCAGCGCTTGGTGATTTATTAAACAAACATTAATAAATTCCAAAGAAAATGCACGGGGGGGGGGGGTTTGCATTAGGAGAAGGTTTCTTTGTGTTTTGGAAGGAGTCCAAACACCTTGGGGGGAAATTTATGCAGAGATGGGGGCTCTTACTAAGGTCCAGGTGACTTAGTAATTCTGAGAGAGATACTTAAGGTTATATTTCAACCAGGGGGAGGGGATATTAACATAAGGGGATTATTTACATAGTTTTAGTAGGGGGATGGGGAAAAATATAGGGAGTTAAATAATAATGTCAGTAGTTAATACAGAGATGACAAGAAAGCGCTAAGTTTTAGAGATCTTAGGCTTCAAAGGGGAGACAGAACTTTATAGAGAAAGTATGGACCCTCCTTGAGTGAATCAGATCTTCACCAAGGCTAATGACATGGAAAATGATGAAACTAAGAGATATCAAGCAGATCTTGACCTCTTCAGGGGAAGTTAGTAAGTGATTTAGGGAATAATAAGAAGGGGAAATTAGTCATGCCTCGCTTGAAGTCATTCAAATGGGAGCTGCCTGCTGACTATGATCTGTATGAGTGTAACATTTGAAAATGTGCAGTTGATCACCAATTAACATTCTGCAACCTCAAAACTACCTACCCATCCTACTTGTCTAACATTTTTTCTTCTTTTTGGTTTGGGTGCACTTGGACTTGCAGACCCAACTTTTCAACTTTTTTCTTTTTCTGCCTTCCTATCTACATCTACACTTGTTTCTTCCATAGCCCAGATTAAGCAGTTGGGCTCCTTTAATTCTCTACCTATCTAAGAATCTGCCAAGATTGAGCTGTTTGGACAGATTTTCATTCTCTATATTCTAAAAGAGGAAATTGAAACCTAGGGAGACCAAGATTAAGCTGTTTGGACCTCCCTTTAGCTGAAAATTCTACAAAACTAGAATGACTCTTCAAAATTGGAATACAGAAGATGAACTTTGAGTAGAATTCTTTCATGGCCTCTTTCTTTAGTGATTGTTTAGCAAATATGGAGCATTGCAGCATGCAAAGTATGACATATTTGTCCTGTAAAAATGTCAATCATGAAATATGAGTAACCTGCTGCAGTAGGAGGCTAACAGTGGCTCCACTTGGGGATGGCATTTCCTTGTGAAAAGCCAAGAACAACATGTCATATTGCCTTGATCTTCTGTTATTGCTGTGCTTTTGAAAACGTCTTAGTGTTGATTGTTGGATTAATCTGAAACTTTGAACTGCAAATAGCACTTTCCCTTAACTGATTTGCTAGTGAAATTTGAAGCATCGCCTACTTTCTTCTACGTGCTTTTAGCATCGGACTGTTACAAAAATAAACTAAAGTGCTAATATATACAAATGTTTATGTACAGAGAATAACACTGCTTGTTCTTTTCAATCAAAAAGGATCATTGTAGTGTTTTAGCATTCGGCCATTGACAGGGCCTTCTTCAGCTGTGCTGCCATCTAGAGATCTGAGAAAATATGTATTATTGCCTTGCACAACACTGATAATGTATGGCCCTTTCCACAAAAAATCAAATTTTGAATGCTTCCCCTTGTCCTCTCTTCGTGAATCCCATCTAAGAACTTTGCTGCCAACCCAGAAATCCTCTGCTTTAGCTTTCTTATAAAACATCTTTTTGAGCTTTTCTTGCAACGTTTGAGCTCTGTCATACACCTACTCTCTGGTTTGCTAAAGATGAATGGTTTGATGAACTCTTCTCTGCATGTCATTTGGTTCAGCCTGAATTTCCTGTAACAGTTTGATAGTAGGAATGCCCAAAGATGAAGGAAATCTGGCTTCCATGCCATATATTAGCTCATAAGGGCTCATCCCAATGGATTTCTTCGTTGAAAGTCTGTCTGCCCACAAAGCATTTGTGAGCTTCCTATGCCAGTTCTTTTTGTTTTCCTCCAGCAATTTCTTTATGATGTTGATGAGGCTTTTGTTGGATGATTCGGCCAAGCCATTACCTTGAGGATAGTAAGTTGTGGAGTGGCCCAAGGTAATGTGGAATTTATGGCAGAAATTGATGATCTTTTTGGATTTGAAGGAAGCAGCGTTGTCAGTAATAATTTTCTCAGGGCAGCCAAATCTGGAAAGGATATTGCTCTCAAGGAATTGGATAATGGTGGAGTCATTGGCTTTCTACATGGATGGCTTCAATCCACTTAGTGAAATAATCGGTGGCTGTCAAAATCCACTTGTTCTGGCCTGAGGAAGAGGGATGAATTTCTCCAATGAAGTCAAGACCCCATTGTTGAAAAGGTTTCTCGCGTTCAAATGGGCTTAAGGGGCAAAGGCAGTAATTTTCTTTTCCCTTCAAAGATTTGGCATTTGTGACATGAAACAACAAACTTCTTGACATCTGCAAAAAGAGAGGGCTAATAATAACCAGCCCTTAAAATCTTTTCAGCAGTGGACTTCCAATATAAGTGTCCTCCACAGTCCCCTGCATGGAATTCTTTCATGATGCTATTAGTTTCATTGATAGTCAAACAATTAAGCAATATTCCTTCATGATTTTTCCAAAACAAAGCATTATCTATGACACAAAAATTTGATGATTTCATCCTTAAAAATCTTTTCTTAGTTCTGGACAATCTTGGGGGACCACACAGGTTTAACAATACAAAGCAAATATCAGCATACCATGGGGATTGCAAAAAGGTTTCACCGATATGTGGAGTCACCAGCTCGGGTTCATTGTCCAGTTGATTAATGTCTAAGGCTTGGAAATTTGTTTTGGACATTAGTTTGGCTAAACCTTGTCCTTTTATCAGCTTGGTAGGTTTTATTTCAATGTCATATTCAAGAATGCTAGCTATCCACTTGCCTCTTCTGCCTTCTAGTCCCTCTTGAGTTAATATATCTTTTACAACAGCGCTTGGGAAATAGGCAATCACATGGGAGTATAAGTTGTAAATTCTGAACTCTTTGATGGCCTTGACCAGGGCATAAGCCTACTTTTCCATGATCTGATATTTCAAGGGTGAATCTCTTAAAGCTCGGCAGGAGAAAGCAATTGGCTTTTCGTTACCTAGATAATCTTTTTGTAAAAGGACAGCGGCTATGGTGTGCTCAGATGCAAACAAAAAAATGGTAAAATCTTTGTCTAATTGTGGACTGGTGAGGACAGGCGTTTGAGTCAAGGCAGTTTTGATACTCTCAAAGGCTTGCTTGGTCTCAAGAGACCATTTTACCTTGGCATCCTTTTTTAACATATTGCCCAATAACCTTATTAGTTCAGCTAGGTTTGGGATAAATCTCCTTAGGAAATTGATCTTTCCAAGGAATGCTTGCAGCTCTTTTATGTTCCTTGGATAAGGGATTTGGAGGATAGCTTGAATTCTTTCAGGATCAATTCTAATCCCATCTTTTGATATGATATGGCCTAGGAGCTTACCTTCCTCGAGGGCAAAAAGGGACTTATTAGGATTCAAGGAAATGCCATATTTCATACATGTCATGAAAATTTGCCTTAGGTGTTTAACGTGCTCTTGGTCGGATTTGGAGAAAGGGGTTAGGTCATCAAGGTATACAACAAGGAAATCATGTATCTCCTTGGCAAATGCAATATCCATTGCCCTTTGAAAGGTCGCACAGGCATTTTTTAGCCCGGAAGGCATTTTAACATACTTAAATGTTCCCCACTGTGTGGTAAAGGCTGTCTTGTCTTGGTCATCCGGGTGAACAAGTATCTGATTAAATCCTGGAAATCCATCTAGTAAAGAAATTCTAGAGGAACCCACTACTCTTTGTAAGATATGGTCCATTTTGGGCAAAGGGTAGTGGTATTTTAGAGAGACCTGGTTTAAATTTGTCAAGTCTACACATAGTCTTATCTCTCCTCCTTTTTTCCTATTGGGAACTAAATTAGATACCCATTCAGAGAATCTGATGGGTGAAATGATACCTGCTTCAAACATTCTCTTTATTTCTTTTTCAATGAGGGGAAGAAGCATGGGGTTGATTCTTCTGAGTTTCTGTTTGAACAGTTTTTTATTTGGTTTTAAGGGAATGGTATGTTGGATCACTGAGGTGTCATAGGACTTCAAGTCCTCATAACTCCAAGCAAACACACGTTCGAACTCTTTAAACAAATCCACGCATTTCAGTTTTTGATCAGGAGGCAGATTTTTGGACAACTTAATCATTCTGGGCTGCTCTTCTGTCCCTATGTTGTGTTCTTCTATAACAGCATTTAGAGGCTCCATTTTTGGCTTTTTGGGCACATCATTGTCATCAAACATGTCTTCTAATGGAGTAAGGCCGACAGGCATAAAATTACTCTTTAGATCAATAAACTCATCCTCTGCTTTGGCTGTTTCCTCTAAACACATTTGTTTCAACTGTTCTATGTTTGCGTTGTCAAACACAGTTGGGTTAAGGATTTGTTTAGATGTTGCAGCTGTTACAGCCTGTTGATTTTCTTCTGTTAGCTATTGGGAATCGTTCATGGCATCCATGTCAATGTTTTTGTTGGAAAATTCGCCTTCAAGAGTAAGGAAATTGTTAATTTGGGCATCATTTTGAAACACCTGCCAATCCTTAACATTGTTAGGGACCGAAGGTCTATGTTTTATTTCAGCGGTGAAATGGTGATTTTGTTCAAAGGGAAGCTTGCATGTGCTAGCAAAAGTTGCTAGACTGTGAGCATGACTATTATGATCTCTTGAAATTTTGGCAAGCTTGAATTTATTGAAAGAATTGAGTATTTCCATGACAACAGCCCTGTAAGCTCTCATTCTGCTGTCATTAGTAACAAAGTTACCTTTCATTTGTTGTATAATCGAATCGGAGTCACCTAGAATGGACACCTTTGCAGCTCCTAGGACTTTGAGCAGTTTAAGGCCTAAGAGGAGAGCTTCATACTCTGCCATGTTGTTTGTCCATCTGAAATTTAGTCTATAAGCATGGCCTTCTGCGTGATTATCATGTGTATTGTAAATCCATACTCCTGCCCCTGCTCCTAACTTGTTGACAGAACCATCAAAATCTAAATACCATGTGATTTCTTGTTTGAGGTTTGTATTAAGAGTTTTAGTTATTTGAGGATTGGGCAGACTTACAATTTCTGTTTTGGGATGTTCTTCTTACTGTTTGCTGGTTGCTTTGACTGTTGAGACAATTTCACGGGTATTGGCAACCGATTCCTCATTGATGTATGTTTGTTGTTCTAAGGCTAACGTCTTATCATCAGTTGGAGGACTGGTGTTATCATTGAATAAAATAAAAGAATCCATATCAGAATGGATTGAGTAAATTGGAAAATTTTGGGGTTTTTCTTCACTGCTTACCATATACTTCATTAGTGTTTCTCTATACAGTCTCTTTGGTTGCCCGAAGACAGATATAGTGGCATAAGAGAGGTCAAGTTGAAGGGATCCTTGTAGTTTTGCTCCCCATGATCTTGATAGGAGCATGCCATACTTTGTGGGAATGTCAGCAACTACTATGTCCATTAGGATTGTCTTGTTGGGGAATTGGACTAGAGACACACAAAAGTCTTTAATCAGGCCTAAACATTTGACTTGACTTGAGTCAAAGGAATATAGATCTTTGTATGGTCTTGTGACATCAAGGTTCAACCTTTCCATTACAGCTTTGGGCATAAGGTTATGTGAGGCACTTGAGTCAAACATAGCATTATGCAAGATTTTGTCATGTATGTGCAGACTAACATAAAAGGGTGGAACAGGTCCATATGTTGATTTTCCGTTAACTTCTGGACCAAACAACAGCTCAGGGGTATCGTCCAAAACGTTTACATCATCCCTGACCTCTGGTAGTTTAAGTGACCTTTGAATTTTTTGCCTATATAAATCATGTTTGGCAAGTTCTGAGAGGGGAATGGATATCTCGAGTTTTCCAATCTATGGTTCTAAATTGAATGGTTTTTCCAATGGGTTCTTGGCGTTGATAGCAGCAGATTTCTCTTTTTCAGGCATACTCTCTGTGTTTTCTTTTGGAATGTCAACGTTATGATGAATGACAGTTTGTGGTATTACTGTTTTGGGAAGATTTTTTGGAGTGCCGTTCATATTTTCTTTTGAGGAAGAAGGAGGTAGAGGCCAATCAATAGGAGGTTGTGTGTCTGTTATATCCTCCATAGTTACCTGATGCGGGTCTGGGACAGAGCTATCAGCCAGTTCTGTTATGGTGACATTGTCTTTAATTTTGTTGGGTTGTTTGCTATCTTTTGTTTTGCTAGATGCAGGGACATCAATGGTCCTGGTTCTCAACTTATATTGTTTGTGTACTTCATACACAGCAGAATCATAACCTTGTTTGAAATCAAAAGGTTCTCCCGACTTGGTCTGAAATTGTTTTACATCAGGGTAGTCTCGGTCCTCTTCAGTGAGAATGATTTGCTGATCATTTTTTGAATCTATCAGGTTCATGTGAGTGTCATCCATGGGCTCACTGGATGTGGATGCCTCCGCATAGTTTTCTTGGAAAGGAGGCCTGACATCATGGTCGGGACTAGGCCTTCCAAAGTTTGTAGTCTGATTTTTCCTGAAGTTGGGGTTTCTTATGGTATTGGGTTGTTGACCTTCCCATGAAGTTTTCCTCTCAACATTTTCTACTCTGTCTCCCAGCCTGTGGATGCCACTGATAATAGCATCTAGCTTCTGATCGAAGGCTGAGGCTTCTTCCTTGAAGGTGGTTCTTCTCTCAGTTCTGGCTCTGTTTCTTTTGGCAATTAGATTTGCCTCGACACTAACAGCAACATCTTGCATCTCTGCAAGGCTTTGAGGGGCTCTTTCCCTTAACTGATATGCCATCTCAGCATCAAAGCCATCAGGGAACTTGTACAAAGTGAGATCAGGTAGAGGTCCTAAATTTTGTGGTATTGCATTGTAAACATTATTAAACCTTGCACAGTAATCCAAAACCGTTTCCTGAGGTCCTCTTTTGATAGTATCATACTCAGATAGTTTGTGTAGGGGATCTTTCTTTTCCTCCCATCTGTTAATAAATGTCTGGTATAGGGCTTCAAGATTTAATATGGAATTGGGTGTAAGTGTCCTAAACTAGGTTCTAACATCACCGGTCAAACTTTGAACAAAAATCTTCATTCTCACACTGTCATCATCGATCTCATAACTCTCAAAGTAATCCTGCATTTTCTTTGTATGCTGTAGGGCTGTGCAGGAGTTTGTGCCATCAAAATAGGTAATTTTTGTCTGATAGTCCTGAGGTATAGCCCCGGGATTAGCAAGTAGCTGTAAGGGCACATATCTATTATCCATGTTAAGAGGGATAAGGGGAAAAACGGGGGCAACTGGCATAACAGGAACAGCTGGGGTAGAAGGAGTAGTAGTGGTAGTATGAGTAAAGGATGGAGGTGTGGAAGAAATGCTTAGAGAAGGGGATAATGAACCAGGGGAACTTGGGGTTGACGGAAATAGAACTTTGACAGGGGTTGGAACACCGCTTGGCTGGAATGTTTCAGGACTAGAAGCGGTGGGGTCTTCTTGTTGCTTTTGTTTTCTAATGATCTTAGGGATTAAGTTCAGATTTTCAAAAATAGCTAGGTGATTAGGATCAGGGTTTGATCTTGTGCAGCGTGAATGCTTCTTGGGAGCTAGCTTCTAACTTGTTTTTTGGGAATTGTTTCTGAAAACACAGGTCTACCAAACTTTAGAAGGTCAGTTTCTTCCTCTGTGGAACTTCAGACTAGTTTTGTGACATTTTCTGAGGAGGTCCCCAGTGGAGTCGCCATTATGTTATCACTCAGGTTGTCCCTAAGCTCCTGAAGGGATACGGTCCAGGTAGCCACATACCAATCTTTGGATTGCAGGTTCTAGCCCACTTGCAATCAGAGAGGGCTCTCTCTTAATGATTTAACTTTGTTGATGATGATTTTAGGCTAGTTGTTGGGTTCAGGGGTTTGATTTTTTGTTTGGATAGAAGATGCATATAATGAAAATAATTCCAAACAGAGAGGCAAGGTAAAGTGTGATAAGTTTCAAACCATTGGGCATGGAGTCATGGATTAAGGCTTGCTGTTGCGTTTTCTTGGTCACAAGAGGATTATGGAGTGGGATAGCCACACATGAGACAATTATTAATTTGCTGAAAGAATGGAATGACAATCAGTGATGAAAGGCAATCGAGAATCTATCACCAACTGACAGGGAGGAGAAGTGAATGAACGGTTATCTAGGAGCAGTTAAGAATTCCTAAACTGACATTCATATGTGAAAGAAACAGCGTAAACAAGATCATTTAAGTATGCATGTTCATAACTATTCCTGATGAAAACTTGAAGAAATTGCAGAAATTAAGCGTAGGGTGCAGCTAAGAAAATCCTAAACTATTCTTCTTTTCTGCAACTTAGATGGCGGATCAAGGATAAAACAAACATAAAAAATTCACAGAGTTAAGAAACACTTATTGAACCATGTAGAAGCACAGGAATTCCATAGTCACTCCTCGGCCAATTAAACACAGTAGACAGTTTCAGAATCCATGCTTTCAACAGTCTTTGATTATAGAAAGTATCACATTTACAGCGCGAGTCTCTGCTCGAGAAAAATATCGAAATAACAAAGATTATGCAATCAACCAACCAACCCCTACTCAATTTTTCAGGGTGGTATATATAGGCAAAATATCTAAAGTTATTTTTTACAACCGACCTAAACAGGTCTGCAGGAAAAGATTTCTAAAACCTAATTGTTGCTGGAAATTAAATGCAAGTAAGTCCTTTGGGCTATGCCAGAGGTAGTTGGATGAAGTTGAGTTGATGGGGTGTCCTGTGTGACTTGGTGCAGTGGTTCTGTCATAACTGTGCATTGAGTTCTGGTCCACTTATCTCCTATGAGTTTAATGTGCAGTCATTTGTGCTGGTGAGCCTTCAATGCGTCCTCAACTGCTTCTTGACTTTCAGGGCCTTTCCTTTTAATGGTGGATTTGCCTCGATCCCTGAGAAAATCTCCTCTGATACACTTTGCCACTACATTGATGTTCTCCGCCGCTTCTTGATACTCTTTGATGTACTTTTGGCTTCATGTCTGTGTTGATATTCTTTAACATCTGATCCTGGTCTCTCTGTGTCTTCAAATACGTTGAAATTGGCAAAATCGGGCTTTTCCGGGCCTTTTCGGTGCAAAAAGGGCCAAGGAATCAAAATATTCCCTAAATATTCCCCTCTTTGGCCTATTTCCCGTAGCGATGCGTGATTAGCGCGCTAATCACGCATCGAAAACTGCCTCTATTTTTCATTCCGGAGCTCCGAAGCTTGACTTTCGCGCTTGCACGTTTTTTCCATTTTTTGGCTGCTAACGTCAGCATGAAGTCAGTGGTACGGCGAATGACGTCAGCAGTGGGTCCTCTGGTACAGATATGTCATCAGCATGCTGACGTCAGCAAGGTGATGTGGCAGTATAGTGGGGTGATGATGTGGCAGGGACACGTGGCGGGTGACGTGGGTCGGGCGCAGGCAAGGGTTTGAGGTGGAGGCGACGTGGCGGGGTGACACAACACTCCTGTAACCTGAGGGGAGGGCGGTTTTGTAGTTCATTGGACCGCCTTTGGTATGGAGGCGGTTTCTATCAGGGGCAGCCCGATGCAATGGGAAGCTGCCAGCTGTCCTGGTGTACGACGGTAAAACCATCGGACATTGGGTGCTAACGTTCCCATACAAAAGGGTGCCTGATATGGATAATGGCCATCAGATCTGGAGGGGGCGATCGGACGGTGGACGAGTGGAGAAGGTGCATGGGGTTTAACGGAAGAGCGCATACGTTAATTTTTTATTTTTCACAGTGCGGGTGGGTTTAGAACTTTAGGTTAAGGGTTAATGGGTTTCTACGCTTGGTGATTTATTAAACAAACATTAATAAATTCCAAAGAAAATGCGCGGTGGGCGGGGGGGGGATTTCATTAGGAGAGCATTTCTTTGTGTTTTGGAAGGAGTCCAAACACCTTGGGGGGAAATTTATGCAGAGATGGGGGCTTTTACTAAGGTCGAGGTGACTTAGTAATTCCCAGAGAGATACTTAACGTTATATTTCAACCAGGGGGAGGGGATATTAACATAAGGGGATTATTTACATAGTTTTAGTAGGGGGATGGGGAAAAATATAGGGAGTTAAATAATAATGTCAGTAGTTAATATGGAGATAACAAGAAAGTGCTAAGTTTCAGAGATCTTAGGCTTCAAAGGGGAGAAAGAACTTTATAGAGAAGGTATGGACCCTCCTTGAGTGAAGCAAATCTTCACTAAGGCTAATGACATGGAAAATGATGAAACTAAGAGATATCAAGAAGATCTTGACCTCTTCAGGGGAAGTTAGTAAGTGATTTAGGGAATAAGAAGAAGGGAAAATTAGTCATGCCTTGCTTGAAGTCATTCAAATGGGAGCTTCCTGCTGACTGTGATCTGTATGAGTGTAACATTTGAAAATGTGGAGTTGATCACAAATTAACATTCTGCAACCTCAAAACTACCTACCCAGCCTACTTGTCTAACATTTTTTCTTCTTTTTGGTTTGGGTGCACCTGGACTTGCAAACCTAGCTTTTCAACTTTTTTCTTTTTCTGCCTTCCTATCTACATCTACACTTATTTTTTCCAGGGCCCAGATTAAGCAGTTGGGCTCCTTTGATTCTCTACCTATCTAAGAATCTACCAAGATTGAGCTGTTTGGATAGATTTTCATTCTCTATATTCTAAAACAGGAAATTGAAACCTAGGGAGACCAAGATTAGGCTGTTTGGACCTCCCTTTAGCTGAAAATTCTACAAAACTGGAATGACTCTTCAAAATTGGAATGCAGTAGATGAACTTTGAGTAGCATTCTTTCATGGCCTCTTTCTTTAGTGACTGTTTAGCAAATATGGAGCATTGCAGCATGCAAAGTATGACATATTTGGCCTGTAAAAATGTCAATCATGAAATATGAGGAACCTGCTGCAGCAGGAGGCTAACAGAGACCACAAGGATGTACCAGGGTCGATTGTCCTATAAAGGCTTCAGTTTCACAAATGTCATTGTGTAGAGCTGACATGGGTCTTAAACAGTTACAAGAAATTGTTTACCTGAGCCTAGACCTAAACCCTAACTCCTAGCTCTCTATTCATCATTTTTTTACCCTAAGAATTCCATGTAGATAACCTATTTCTAAACCATTTTCAAATCCTATTCTACACATCAAAATCATGTAACTCCTATTCTAAATCCTAATACATTACATTATGTATTTAAATCCATTTCTAAACCCTAAAGTTATGCCTAAATCCTGGTCAAAGTCCTAATCCTAAACCTATGTATTAAAAACATTCAAACATTAATAAATAACCCTCAGCTTATTCAATCAAATTTTAAAACAATAAAAAATACATTGCAATTAAACCAAAATATTTCTAACCACCAGAGTTAACTGTATCAGAGCCGTGTTCAATGTGAACATTGCACGCTGACTGTCAGGCTTGGAGATAACCGTCGGAGGTAAGCCACAAGAGTTAACCATCAGCAGGTTCAACAGATGACAGTTGTCATGTGATAGGTCTTAGAACCACAATAGTTAGAGCACCATCAGTGGTAGCGAAACTGTCGGCAAGTTAACTGTGGTTCTAAAATGACTGTGCACATGCGTTGTTAGCATGCCTCGCTCAGTTAGGCTAGCCGTTACGGTTAAGAGGCTATTATAATGTTTTGTTTGGGTTTTTACTGTAAAATTGATTTTAATTAATTCAAATGACCTAATGTGTCCCCTAAGGTGGTAGTTTGCCATTAATCAAACCCTAGATCAATCAAGAAGTTAGCTTGTTCATTTCCGTATCAGGCAAAGGAGAGTTTTCAGCTGTTGTATGCATGTGTTGGAGGGATATAGGCGATTTTGTTTTCTAAGTTTTGGGAGCATCGGGAGTCAGATTTGGAAACCGTAAGTGGCATTGGAAAGTTGGTTCAGAGAGCTATCTGATGATAATGGTAAAAATTTCTTGTGTGCAAGTTTAGTCTGACTAAGTCACTGTGTAATCCACTTCTTCTTCTCATTCCTAATAAAATGATCACCCATCTTGAAAGCGGACCCGGAGACGTAGTCCATTAGGGACAAACTCTGTAACCAATATCGCTATCTGGTATATCTGTGTTTTCTCTATTTATACTTCTGATTTTGCATCTTTATTATGGTTTATCAGCTATCGTAAAGTGTTCTACTCCAGCAGTTTTCCTCATTTTCCGTGCTTTCGGTTTTCAGTCAATTCACTAATGGATAATCAACTCTACATCAATATTTAATATATGATCATATTAGATCATATAATTTGGTATCATATTAGGTTTTCATTTGTAGAGTTTCCATTGAATGTTAACCAGGTCAAGTTCGCAACGAGGAGAAGGAATCCTTGAGTAGATCAATCTAGAGATTGGAAAGCGACGAGTTGTTCAAAAAGCAACCATGTCAGGATTTGATGGAAGTGAAAACACTGAGACTAAGATGAGTGAGGAACAATTTCGGCAAGTATTCTTAAATATGCAACAAATGTTGGGAGAATTGTACGAAGACAAGAAGGTGAGAGATGTAGCTTCTTCTTCGAAGGCATCAAAGAAGGACAAAAGTAAAGGGAAGAATGGTAAACCTCATTCATCTCCATCATCTCCATCATCCTCTTCTTCTTCTTCTTCTTCCAGTGCATCATTTGAAATGGATAAGAAACCTAAGAAATCATCTCTTTTAAAACTTGATATTAATTTGAGTTACCGGTTTATGATGGTGAAATGAATCCTGAAAAGCTAGATAACTGGATAAAGCAGTTAGAAGTGTATTATCACATTTAGAACAGTCATAAAGATAACTAAATTTCAGTTAGCTACACTTAGAATGCAGGGAAAACCTTTAATCTAGTGATAAAGAAAAACTCAATTAGATGTTAAGCTTACCGGAAAAGTTATCTCTTCATGGTCTAACTTTTTGAAAGCTCTTAGGAGACACTCCTATCCTTTAGGATACATGTAGCAAGTTGTTATTGATTGGCAGCATTTGAGGCAAGGTAAAGGGTAGAGCGTTCAGGAGTTTACTCAGGAATTCAGGAAGAAAGCGTTGGCTCTTGGTATTTCATTGGATACACGAGAAACTTTGTTAAAATGCATCGACAATTTACATTCATATTTGCAACATATTTTATTAATGTTTAATCTTGATGATTTTGATGAGTTGTGTGTTCACGCCATACATATTGAATCTGGTGGCAGACCATTCAAGTTTTCATCTTAGTCATCCAAAGAGATGGAAAACAGAGAATCCAGAGACAGTATGGGGAACATTTCGAAGCGAAAGAAATAAATGATCGTTTAGAAGGAAATACCTACTTGTTCTCATTGCTAGAGAATCGGTCATGATGAATTAAAGTGTTGTAAACTTCATCCAGAACTTAAGCCCAAAAAGTTCCTTAAGGCAAAGGATGAAAAGAAGGCCATAGTAGAAGTCCAGCAAGACCTCGGTTCAGATTCAGGTGATGAACGGAAAATAACCACCATGGTTATGATAGGTAAAAACTTCTGATACTGGTATCTTCTTCAAACATAAATCCTCCAGATGAGGATAAACGAGTTGAACTCTTCCACATAAGGATAACTGCTAAGCATACAAATATTCACATAATGTTTGACAGTGGATCGCAAGCAAATTTCATATCTAAAGATATAGTTAATCAATTTGGATTGGAAACAAAGAATCATCCAAGACCATACCCATTAGGTTGAATTAATAAATCAACTCAGGCACATGTCACAAAGAAGTGTCAGTTAAAATTTGCAATTACATCTAAGTACATCAATGAAGTGGAGTTAGATGTGGTCCCAGTAGACATTTGCGGAGTTGTCTTAGGGAGTCCTTATCTTTATCATAGAGATGCAATCTTTTACAGAAGAGAACATAAATATCACCTAAAGAAAGAAGGGGTTGAATTTATTGTTAAGGCACACAATGTCAAATCAAATTTGGATTTAATTGTTTCAAATCAGGTTAAGCAGTTTATAAGTTCAAGTAAATACGTACTCATGGTTATTAAGGAACAACATCAGGTTGATTGTTTGACATGCGAGATTCTATTTATAGATCAATTGGTTAAGGTGGTTAATTATTTTCCAAGAAATCTTATTCATGAACAGGATAAGCAACATGAGATACATTTAATGTCCTATGAACATCTTCTCAAAGACAAAATGAATCTCAATTCATTCATTCAACTGAATTGTAGAAACTATCATCATCAGTAGTGTATTGAAGGGAATGGTACATGTGAGTCCAATCAGAGACTTGTTTCAGATGGTATGTTTATTTTCAGTTTCAGGGGTGCAAGTCAGTATTGGGGAAGTCAGTGTCGCATTTCTTTAGTATTGCATCACCATTTCATGCTCTTAAAAGTAATGAAACCTCTCTTCAAGTGGAGAGGAATTCTATCAGTTTTCATGAAAAATCATTTTCGAAAGCAGATCTAAAGTTTCCTTACCGAGGTTTAAAAACTAATGCATTAATTGGAAGTGTTAGTCAATGGAAATATCAGTTAATAGACATAGTCATTCAAGTAAATCAAAAATTACTTAGATATTTTCAGAATTAAACTAAGTTGCAACAGTATTTACATCATAGCTGGATGAGTTATCGGCATCAAGTTCACTTAGTAATCAGTGAACAGGAAAGTAAATCAAGTCAAGTAATTGATACAAAATCAAAATCAAAGGAGTCTTTAAATATTTCAGTTATTCCAGAAAGTAGATAGTTAAATACCAATCAGATGTATTGAACAATGTTCTACAAACATTGTTTTCAAAGATGTCTTTGAGTCACTAACTTATGATTCTTCGTGGAAAGAATCCAATCACCATGTTGATAACAGGTTGTTTACCCATTGTCACAAGTTGGCCATATTGCAGATGGAAGAAACAGGTCACTGAATCGAAAGGTATCAAGGTCAGCATCAACAAGGTCATCATAGCATGAATATGATTGATCGAATGTATTGGTACATCGTCAGGTCAATGTGGAAAAAGAGGGAATTATACCCTCATCGACTATTTCATTAATCAAACTTTTGTGGTCCAAAAGCTTTCAAGTGGAGAGGAATGATCCACAAGATCCATCGATCCAAATACACAAGTGTTCGAAGTGTCGTTTAGTGTCATTGTCACTTCAGTTCAACTTCGACAAATCGACAGTGTTGTTTATGATCAAGTGGTTCAGGTAATGTTATGGTTTCATGGCATGGACATTTCCGCCAGGGTTTGGTCGATGATATGTGTTTTGTCATTTGACTTTGCAGGATTTATGGTTGATATAGTTGATTGTGTAAAAAGGGTTCGAGTTAAAGTACCTGGTCGACAATATAGTCTTGTCGTCGTTACCAGTGTCAGTTTCAAAGATGTGATGGTTTTCGCTGTGCAATGTTGACGAATGTCACACGGAGACCACAAGGATGTACCAGGTTCAATCATTCGGTAAAGCCTCTAGTTTCACTGATGTCGCTGTGGAACGCTGACATAGGTCTTAAACAGTTAAAAGAAATTGTTTACCTGAGCCTAGACCTAAACCCTAACTCCTAGCTATCTATTCATCATTTTTTTACCCTAAGAATTCTATGCAGATAACCTATTCTAAACCATTTTCAAATCCTATTCTACACATCAAAATTATGTAACTCCTATACTAAATCCTAATACATTACATTTCGTATTTAAATCCACTTCTAAACCCTAAAGCTATGCCTAAATCCTAGTCAAAGTCCTAATCCTAAACCTATGTATTAAAAACATTCAAACATTAATACATAACCCTCGACCTATTCAATCAAATGTTAAAACATTAAACAATACATTGCAATTAAACCAAAATAGTTCTTACCATCAGAGTTAACTGTATTAGAACCGTGTTCAATGTGAACATTACAGGTTGAGTGTCGGTCTCGGAGATAACCATCAGAGGTATGCCACTAGAGTTAACCATCATTGGGTTTAGTGATGACAGTTGTCATGTGACAGGTCTCGGAACCGCAATAGTCAGAGCACTGTTAGTGGCAGTGAAACCATTGACAAGTTAGAGATGGTTCTAAAATGACTGTGCACATGTGCTGTTAGCATGCCCCACTCGGTTAGGCTAACTGTTGCAGTTAACAGGCTATTATAATGTTTTTTTTTTGGTTTTTATTGTTTAAATTGATTTTAATTAATCCAAATGACCTAAGGTGTCCCATAAGGTGGTAGTTTGCCATTAATCAAACCCTAAATCAACCAAGAAGTTAGGTTTTTCATCTCTGTATCAGGCAAAGGAGAGTTTTCAGCTTTTGTATGTAGGGTCTGGAGGGATAAAGGCAGTTTTGTTTTCTGAGTTTTGGGATCATCGGGAGTCTTATTTGGAAACCGTAAGTGGCATTGGGAAGCTAGTTCAGAGAGCTATCTGTTGACAATGGTCAGAATTTTCGATGTGCAATTTCAGTATGACTAAACCACTGTGTAATCCGCTTCTTCTTTTTATTCTTAATAAAATAGTCACCCATCTTGAAAGCAGACCTGGAGACGTAGTCCATCAGGGACGAACTTCGTAATCAATATCTCTATCAGGTATGTCTTTGTTTTCTCTATTTATAGTTTTGGTTTTGCATCTTTCTTATGGTTTATCAGCTATCATAAAGTGTTATGCTCTAGCAGTTTTCCTCGTTTTCCGTGGTTTCAATTTTCGGTTTTCCGTGCTTTCGGTTTTCAATCAGAGCCCAATGCAGAAAATGAGGAAGACTACTGGAGTAGAACACTTTATGACAATTGATAAAACCATAAGAAAGATGCAAAACTGAAATGAAAACAGTGAAAAAACATATATAGCAGATAGTGATACTGATTACAAAGTTCGTCCCTGATGGACTACGTGTTCGGGTCCACTTTCAAGATGGGCGACTGTTTTATTAGGAATGAGAAGAAGAAGTGGATTACATAGTGATTTAGTTAAACTGAACTTGCACATAGTCAATTCTGACCTCTGTCACCAGATAGCTCTCTGATACCAAATTATATGATCTAATATGATCATATATTAAGTAATGATGTAGAGTTGATTATCCATGTATTCAAAATCCACATTACCAAACATGAATTAATCCAAAACCCTATTCCTAATGCTCTGATACCAAATTATATGATCTGATATGATCATATACTAAATATTGATTTAGATTTGATTAGCCATCAGTGAATTGAATGAAAACCAAAATCACAGAAAACGACGATGACACTGAACGACACTTATGAACACTGATGACTTCACTTCGAACACTTGTGCATTTGGATCAATGGATCCTCCAGATCATTCCTCTCCACCTGAAAGCTTTTGGATATGACAATATAATTTCAATATAATTATTTACTTGAATATGACAATATAATTTCAATTAAACTTGTGATTTAATGATATGAACTTTTGAATACATGAATAGATTCTACACCCTCTCAAATCCCCGACATATTAGAACTTTGTATATTAAATAAATTTATGATTCTTATAAATATAACCAAGAAAAGTGCCCAAAAAAATGGTCATTTCCTTTATTAGTTAGGCTACTCATAAAATATATAAATACAATTAACACACACACACACACACACATATATGTTTTAATTGTATTTATAAAATTTATCTAAAGGTATAGTGTTTTTTTTGGAGAAAATCTCGATAACAATCTAGAAAAAACACTCCTAGTGAAAAGTGGGCCTTTTCCTTGGGCTACTTGTCCAAAATAAAGCTTTGGCCTTGGATAACCTTATCAAAATTAACTATGAAGGCCCATCGCAATTTTTATGTCTTCATTGCTCGAAGGACATGGAGCACCTCTTTAACAATTTCTCTTATAGTCTCAAGCTCTGGGACTACCTCAACCAAATCCTCTCATGTTTTAATAGAGAACTCCTTAGAATTCTAAATATTATTTCCAATTAGCGCAAAGCAATTGTTTCCAATTCCATCGTCAACCGTATATGGACTCTTGCCCCTAGATTCCTCCTTTAGGTTGTCCGAAAAGATAGAAACCGATGAATCTTTAAAACTCTATATTAGAAGCTTCCCTCTGTAATATAATCCACACCAACATTAAGGAATCAATCCTTGTCTCATCTTGGTCCTTTACTGATTGGAAAGATCGGGGCTCTAAATCCATTATCCCCTAGTGTTGACATCTTGCTCCATCGTTCTTTCTTACTCTCCCTTCCTCCCTCCTCACCCTCTCGCTAGCCTGATAGTCCCCCCATCCCCTTGGATTTCCATAAACTCAACTATGACAGAGCATAAAAAGTAAACCTAAGTGTCTCTAGGTAATTTGGCATCATCAAAAACCATCAAGGAGCTCCACTTTACCTTTTTTCGGCTCTTATGAATAATAAAAAATAATTCCATAAAATTTACAACACTTGCCTCAGGGTTAGAATTAGCCCAGTCTCTAAGAGTTACTATGATTTTTGTGGAATGAGACTCTCATATTATTATCAACATGCTTAGGAAAATTCAAAATGGTATCCCTATTTCTAAAATATTCACTTGATGGATATTGGAGAACCTTATCCAATAGGCCTCCTTCCTTATGAGCCTTTTTCCTATTGCTATCCCTACACATGTTTGATGCACAAGTAATAAGGGGGCTAATATGCTCACCAATCATGGATGCATGGATTCCTTGGTCACAATCGCCTCTCCTGGGAACCTTTTGACTGGACCTCCCCTTAAAGAAGATTATAGATGAATAATTGGCAAGGATATGGACTCCTTGAATGACATATCTTAGACCTTGGATGGGGTGATGTGTGCATGTAAGAGAGGTGGGGTGGATTCCAACTACCCCACCTAATGATCACATAGTAGGTAGTTGCAACACACCCCCAATGGAGGTAAATGTTGGCATGTGCAACCATTAGGCTCACCCCTCAACTGGAAGTGATGAAGTGATGTCCTGACTTGTGTGGGTAGTTCGAGGTCCGAATTTTTGTGATTCCCATGGAGTTTCAATTTAATTGTGTGAGGCTCGATGGAGGGACTAAAAAGGTATATCTTCGTGAGGAAGGTAATTCGGCGGATGGAAATGGTTATATCCTAGCTGAATTATAGAAGTTTCAAGGAAACACCGAGCTTGGCACCTACAAGGATAGTTTCTATTTCCATCCTGATTTTTGGTGCGATAATTATTTCCAATTTTCTAGTCTATGTGTTGTTACCTATGATCCCTACTTTCAACATTATTGTCTCCATCTTGAGTCATATTTTGGTGGTGTTTCATTTCCCTAGTTAGCATACTATTATTGCATGGGATTTTTTGGGTTGCTTCTTAGAGATCTTCAGAGAAGCTTTGGGATGACAGCCAAAAGAGAGTCTTCCAGCTTTCTCTTAGCCTATATGTGCCTTGCTCCTCCCCTATTTAAGATTTCTCTCCGAATACATACAAGGATTATCCATATCTTTTTTGATACATGCGTGACCCTACTAAACTCCTAGAGATTCCTCCCTCTACAAATGTTGCAGGAATATTAGGCTAGAAATTTGATATCTCAGTGGTATAAACAATCTTGGTGGGGGGGGGAGGGGGGGGAGTAGTTTCGTTCAACTTTCTCTCTCTGTAATTAATCAACTCCTCATGTTTCACTGCTATATTGGTTTTGAGGCTTTGCATTATACAATAGATATCTTGATGCTCATGCGTCATGATTGGGTGTATGGAGATTTCCCCCCTTGCTAATTGCATGTTGTTTTGAGTTAATTTCATCTACCCCTCTCATTGAATTTGGTCTTCGAGATTCTGTATGGTACCTCTACTACAATCTTGATAAGTCAAACTTTTGGTGGATTAAAGACACTAGGTGGGTTAATAAGCCTAGTTTTTCTTCATGTCTCTCTCTAAGAATTTGGTCTGAGGGATTGGTTTCTTTGTCCTTTTATAATAATACCTTGTTGTTAACTCTATTTTCAAAAGGAATCTTCAGGAAAGGAATTGCCAAGTGGTTTAGAGAGTTTTTTTGGCATAAAGTGTGGTTGTAGGAGCTGTCTAATTGGGTTACTTTTCTTATTTTTGTCTTGGCTAATTCCTGCAATCTCTTCAATATCTTTGTAATTAGGTTATTGGACTAGTTTTCATTAAGCTAGTTCCATCATTCTTGGGGTTTACAAGTTACATTTACTCATGTAGGTTTTAACCCCGTACAGAAATTACCTGCATACGAATTCTAAATCACTGGAAAAATAAAAATGTGAGAGCATAACACATAAAACACATATACACAGAGATTTCCCACTGGATCTCAAAACCGAGACTACCAGCTTGATTTTTCGTTATGTTCCTTTCAATGTTACAATACATATTTATACATGTCGAAGCATCCAATACCATGGACCGAAAAACCATCACATCCAATACCACGGACCAAAAAACCATCAATCCAATACCATGGACCGAAAACCATCGCATCCAAAAAACATGTGCGAAAATCATGCACAAAACCATAGGTGGGTCCGCCCAACCTAAATAGGGTCCAAAACCAAAATTTTCCGGGGCGCTGCCCTGGACCCCATAAAGTGGGGTTACGGGTACCCCTCAAACCCCCTATTAACTATGTGGAAAGAATATAACACAACCCAACAAGAGGATTACCAAACCAATTGCAAAACTGCAGAATACTTTTTACGGTACGACAGTCAATCTTCTCGAATGTTGTTTTTAGTGCATTGCGATCGATAGGGCGGCAGACACGGCTTCCTAAGGATAAAGGATGCAACCTATAGTGGTCTCCAAAAACATACTCGACGGTTCGTGGGAGCACAAGTCCGTACTGGCACTTGTCGCCTCAAAGTGGAGGAATCACCCAACCAACAATGAAAACAACAGTTACCAAGTTTTACCACACTGGAATACGTCTCTATCCTAGACCTCTAGATGTTGTGCGTTAGGTTCCAAAGCGTTGTTAGATTCATTAAATTTATTTTAAGTTGATCTTGCTTAAAAATTTGCCTTTCATGTTCACCGTTGTGTATACAATTCCTAAAATGCTGTCTAAGATGATAAACAAATGTTTAATTTTTCTTTTGGAAATGAAAATTCTAGCTACTAAGGAAAGAAAGTTAGGAATCTTTGTGCAAAGAGCACAGAGCACACGCTAAATGCACTGTCCTAAATCAAACCAAGCACTCAAAATGCAAATGCACAAGCATGTATTTGTTTTCAACCTTCTTAATGTATGAATGATGATAAGAAAACTATCTACAAATCTGAATTATTTTCAAAGCGACAGTACTCAACAAATTTCTTTTTGAAATGAACTGAAGGTAGGAGAGACACCTTGCAATTTCGAAATGAAAATTTCTTTTCGAAACTTTAAAAACTATTAATTCAAATCATATCCAATAGTAACCATATAATCGACTATCAAGAACAATAGGATTGTCTTCTAAAACTGAAAACGACAGCTACGAAACTTTCAAATCAAGAAACGACAGTTCGACTATGCTACTTTTTTGCAAAAGAGAACTAAAAATGGTGCACAATACATAAAAACACTTACAGTTCTTTGCACTAAGGAGGTGGAATAATGCAAGAGACAGGGGTTTTCACAGAGATACACTAACTACAAACATCAAAACTCCTTAATAGGACTGAAAACAGTGAGAAAAAACCATAGTCTAAAGGTAAAGTTAACCTTTCGTGACCATCGAACTTGTCACACTGTGAATTCAGTATGCTATACACCTACTGCACTCAAGAAGTGTGATGCATACAGTCTGCCTTGAAGGCAGGGTGCGATGGTACCAGTGCGATACTTTAAACAAGTTTTCACTCACAGTTTGCAATTTAGTTTAGGGATTTAGGCCGAGTAAGTAATGTTCAGTATATGTAAAACACAAGGGTGCCCTAAAGATGGTACTAGAGCCACCACTTAGGGCAATTATATTGTTCGCAGATTGATTGTTTAATTCATAAGCAAAACCCAGAGATAGACTAAAGCAGCATTGATCTACTTTGCATTTATATACCAAATGTAGTTCGAAGGCTAGCTGGCTTGGCTTCAGGCTCCATCTGTAAGTTTATAAAAGAAACAAAGATAGATAGGCTAACAAACAATCTAGTCACTCCCCAGTGGAGTCGCCATTTTGTTACCAGGAATAATGTCCACTCGGATGCTGCTATTCCCACTAAGACTGGTAGCTATCTTAGAAACAAACAACTAAAGTCTATTTTCATTTTCCTTTATGAAAATAGACAAGAGGGGGACCAAGGAGATCAACCTTAGTCTCACGCTTGATTTCCTCTCCTTCCTGATAGAGCTTCGCTACTTCTTCTTCGTCTACCTAGCTTCAAAGAGCACTTGTGGAATCACAACAACATACTACTATCGAAGAAAAAAGATCTATATTCATAAATAATACAGGACCAGATGTGTGTTAACCATACAAATGCATATATAAACAAGTACACAAGAATATGGAGGAAAACTAGAATAGCTTTATTAAGATGAAAAGTAGCAAGAGGATTACAACCATATGTTCTAACCCAGCATCGTCCTCCAGCTAGAAAGCCCTTCTTCACCTCAAGCAAAGCTTAGATCACCCAACACTATGAATGTTCACGAGAAAACCAACAACACTTCTCTATAAGATACAAAATTCCAGCCTCTCGATCTCTGTGATGAGGGATCCATATATAGATGATTATAGGGAGGTGACTCATCTTTTGGGATCTTGATTAGTGTCCTCTCTCTGATAGTTCCTGCTTCCACTTGGAGAATGATGATCTCTTACTCATGCCTGGTCAAAAACAGAGAGGCAAGTGTGAGAGGGGAATCTTCTGGAAGATTCTATGATCTTCCACCTCACATTTTGTCCCTGCCATTTGTCCATTCTCGACCATCGCACCCTTTAGAGGAGCAATTCAGTATGCATCAAACCTTGTACACTCAGAAGGTGATATACATCACACCCTCTGCACTGGGCTTTCAGTATGGTCCAGTTTTGACCATTTATGAGCAGTTTTCAGTGGAGAAGTTCTTGGAGATGATGTAATCAGCTCACCTTGTTCCTTTAGGCACTGAAGCAACACTTTTAGGGACATAGGAGTCCTCAGTTTATGGACATTTATGATTGGGGTTGAAGTGCCCAAAAATGTCTATAGCACTTCCCTCGAACCCCCACCAAGGAGAGCTCATAAAAGTCATCGTCGACCCCCGTGTACCCCCCTAATGACGATTAAATGTGTGGTGTTTCCACCCCATTAGGAATAGGGATCCAATGCAATTGAAACAAAAACCTATGAACAATTAGGAAGATAATAAGGCTCCATGCCCAACTCTTCTTGCTTGACTTTTTGTGTGGACATTTCATGGCATTATGCCCAAAATCATGACAGTTGAAGCATTTTATTTTCGAAAAGTCTTTCTTCTTGCCCCTTTGGCTGGATTTTAGTTTGCTTTGAAATTTCTTCCCTTTTCCCTTCTTTCCTTCTACAACCAATGTAAAATTTTCTTCGTACTCTACCTTCGATGAAGTTTCATCCCACTTATTTCTCCTAAACTCTTCTTTGACCAAACTAGGCCATAACCTTTCCCACTTTGATAATGTTTCCCTTATCTTTGTCGAGACATGGTTGATATGCCATCTTCTGCAACAGTCACACCAACCCTTTCAAAGATCATCAAAAACTTGTGCAAATCTACTAAGATACTACGGGAAAGTGCCATTCTTCTCCGTCTTGATATTTTGAAGTTTGTCTTTGAGGGCCAGCTTTCTATGGATGTGTCTATTCTAGAATAGATCTATCGATTTCTACAACATTGTGAAATGAGTATCGTTCCCATGGAGATTTGAGATTATGTGGTCTCGCACTACCTCCAAGATTATTCTCCTCGCTTTGGCTATATCTTTCTTCCATTGAGCTAGGTTATAGGTATCAACTCATCATGGTTTTGCAATGTTTGTCTTGACATATTCTAGCAATCTTTTGTCATCAAGCGCCACCTCCATGTGATCCTTCCATGCAATTAAATTCGAGTTTCCTTCCAAGGCATACTCTAATCTCATCCGGTTGAAGGTCATATTTCCAACTCTGAAGAGATCCTAATACACCAAAACTGCAAATTCAAATCTTGTGAGTAACAACTTCGAAATCATTGTTCTAATGTGGATCCCACTTCGATGCCATGTAGAAATATGGTGTCAAATTGCTCAAGAAATTTTTAATATAAATGAAGACACACAATTCTACTCTACTACTCTACGGAATTTAGGTCACAATTTAGAACAACAATCTGTGACTTGCAATAAAAAATAACACATGTGCACAATATTTTTCCACTAGAAGCAACTGTTAAAAACCTCTTAATACTACTTATATTAATTAGATGAATAAAGTATGTATTACAATTTCTAGCTCAATCTAAGATCAATGTGCAACTAAATAACCTATCTCTCTACTTAATGAGAACCTTTGACCTAGACTTATTCAATTTTTACCTCTGCTTGAGCCGTTATTTCCTTGTCCAATTCATGAGGAATTAGACCTTTATTATTTAGGAATTTTCCTCCAATTCATTGTGCAATTCCAAAGATTTCTCATCTAGATGCATGCAACAATTGTACACTCAAGACTAGTCTACAGCTGCCTTGGAATGTTCACCACAACTAGGGAACATGAATTCTCTGCACGCAACTATTTTAGGTTGATTTATGAGTTAGACTATTGTACCACTACACAATTTCCCTTCCACTACTTACTTTAATAGTTGTAACTAGTTTAACTAAAAACTATTTGAAATAAATCACCTTAATTGCTAGAAATTAGCAACCACACATGCTTAACTGAAATCCAAGCTCTCTAACTCGAATTTACCCAGCTAAATGAGTGAAAAGATCTATGTCACACAAATTAACTTCCTCCAAATTATTTGCTAAAAAAAAATCAAATTAAAACTCTATATCTTTCATGAGTATGCTCTAAAATGAAATAGCAATAGTGAGGATGTGTTTGTGTATAAAAACTTTCTTCGACAAATTTCAAAACAATATCATATATAATGAATTGTCAATTGTTGGTGTGTGGTGCCATTAATATATGACTTGTTTTTCACCCCTCCTGTTTATCCAAATTATGTGGATAATTTTAGGTGTCTTTTATAGGTGGTCATATGTTGATGTGCAAGTTTAAATGGATTGAAATATTTTTGATGGTTTTTCAAGCATAACATTAAAATGTTAGTAGACTTAAGTATGTTATTCAGTTTTATTGGTATATATAGATTTTGTTTTTGTTGTTGTTGTTGTTAAGCTCCATGCATATGTTTTTAATTTTAATTTTTCATTTTTCAGAGAGGTTCATTTTACATAGAGAATGAGTAAGATATGCAATTTTTTTTGTACTCATTGGAATTGGCACTTACCCCTTTCAAAATAAAAGTAAAATATTCATATAATAGAAAATAAAAATGAATATATTTGTTTAGTTTGTTTAATTTAAAATATTATAAAGCATTAATCATTTCAGTTTTAATGGCCATAAAAAGAAATCACAAAAAAATTTTACTACTCTAAGCATAAATACATATTATGTTAATACAAAATAGAATAATCTTATATCAACTTTATACAGAAATAAAATAGTTAAAAACATATACAATATATAAAACAATTGAAAAATAAAATATTATGGTGAAAACATTTAAACAATAACACTTTTTAAGATTCGATATGACAAAATCAATAATTAAAATAGATGTATACTTAAAAGAATTAAAATATCTGCTTTGTGATTTTGAGGAATCTCAAAATCCATGACATATTCCTCTGTGACATATTGCTAAAGATAGTATTTGGAAATGAAATATAAAACCTAACCTATGATAGTTGTCTCATTAACCTCACTTCACTGCAACCTGGCTTCACTGCAATCGACTTCAGATGCTCCTCTCCCATGCACAAATCCCTATTGAATGCATCTTATATACCATTGACTCCATCAATAGTATTATCCACTCTGCCTAAGATCGTGGACAATCAGAGTCCTTTGAATCCGCTTTACTAAAGAAGAAAAGGCGAGCATTAAATCTTTCTCACAGGTTGTAGGATATTAACATGAAATCTAATATCTCATGATGGCCAAACAAAATACAAATGCTCATTCAATAAAATATTTGGCCACACTTATCTTAATATTTCATAGATGATTAAATATCCGTCCAGGTGACATTTTGGCAATACTTATCTCAATAATCCATGGATGGCTGCATGTAAATCCTTGAAATGACATGAAATGACTTTTATGATAATTATGATAATAGAGCACGATATCGATAATGGGATTAGGCGTAAAATTCAACTGAAAAATATTTCGCAATACTTATCTGAAGTATCGTCATATAGCAGGAGTAGTCTACAGGATACCAATAAGCAGTTGTTTATAATGTTATTTTTTGAAAGTTTTTCTGGTGGGTTTTTCTGGTCAAAATCGCTCAACAATTTATTGGAATAGCAAGTTTGATAGCTAGTTTCTGCACAATCAAAACGTCCCAGGGTTTTTCACTGTGCTGAATCCAAATATGCAGTTAAAAAACCATTTTAAATGCAACAAATCAAGATTTAAACTCAATTTCTTTCACTAGATTCCGTCACCAAAATCTATAAAAAATGGCATTATAGACAACTCCTACCAATAATGGGAGTGGGTGAAAGACTGAACCAAAAATGATGACCAAACAAATCAGAAATCATATTCACGTTGACATATTCTCTGTGAAAGCGACAGAAGCACAGAAGTTCCACTGCTACTAATTAAAAAATGAGTGCGCGTACGGAAAAAACGGGGTGATAATTTTATAATGCGAATAGTAAGAGCGCCGCCGCGAGGAGTGAAGCACTATTGAACATTTAGTCGGCAGAAGTTGAAAAATCTCAAGCGCACTTTGAAATGGAGGGATGAAATGTGTTTCCAGGGAGAGGTGGACCCAAAACATTGAATTGTTTCCTGGGCTCTGCCTCAACATTGTAAAGATTTCGCTATCGAATCTCCGTGCAGGAAAAGATTGGAAATTATAAGTAGGCAGCCCCACTGTCTCGTATACTCGGACCTGCAAATCCAAATTTCGTGTTTCGAGAACAAAGAAATGAATAATTACTTCGTACGCTTGGGAGTTGGCATTTTAGGTCAGTCAAGACTCTGGTATCCCTGAACATATTAAATCGTTGTATATTTGGGTTGAAAAATCTCAAGGGCACTTTGAAATGGAGGGATGAAATGTGTTTGCAGGGAGAGATGGACCCAGAACATAGGAATTGTTTCCTGGGCTCTGCCTCAACACTGTAAAGATTTCGCTATCGAATCTCCGTGCAGGAAAAAATTGGAAATTATAAGTAGGCAGCCTCACTGTCTCGTATACTCGGACCTGCAAATCCAAATTTCGTGTTTCGAGAACAAAGAAATGAATAATTATTTCGTACGCTTGGGAGTTGGCATTTTAGGTCAGTCAAGACTCTGTATCCCTGAACATATTAAATGTTTCTATATTTGGGTTATCTTGGGTGGTTTCAAAGAATAGGGTGGTTGGGTAGAATAGATCTTATTTTTTCATTTTATTTAAATCTATTTTTTTTATTATTCAAATTTATTTTTAGGTTAGCAATATAATGAGTAAAAATTTAAAATTTATTTTTTCACTAATAATATAATGAGTTATAATTTTCCTAATAAATTATAATAATTTGATAAATATGGTTATAATAATTTAAGGCATTTCAATTTTAATGAGTTATAATTTTCCTATCATTACATTATAAATTATAATAACTTGATAAATATTGTTATAATAATTTAAGGCATTTCAATTTTGTTATACTGGCTCTTACTTTTTAAATGAATATATATAAAGTGGTATCAATATTTTACTCATCCTTAAAGTTGAGAGAAGTTGATTTCTTTAGCTTTCTTAATAAAAATATTAATGCTTTGCGAAGAGTCTTTTCAATAGAAATCAAATAAAAGAAAATTTTACAGATGCTTTTCGAACCAGCTAATTTTGTTTATCAATAGTGTTTTTTCTGGAATATTTTCTTAATTAATTTATCCATTTTAGACCCATTTAGACGGTGTCGGTTGGACATGGATAAGCTCTAATTCTGTTTATTCTGTTTTTTAATTCATCTATCATGACATTACAGGAAGTGTGTTTGCTTTGCTTATGTATGGAGCATCAACGTAAGTATAAAATATTTCTACTTAACGTATTCTCTTGTATTAATAAACTCCATGATGAATTCAGTACTGAATATAACGCTCAGCACCTTATTTTGTGATGTTCTACAACAGTAATATGTTCAAGATGGTGATAGAAAAGAGAACAACTGAGAGTTTCTCTGGCTTTCCCTATGCAATAGCACTTTTCAACTGTCTTGTCTACACGTGGTATGGATCGCCTCTGATCAGCAATGGTTGGGATAATGTGGTTGTCATGGTTGTCAATGCCATCGGTGTTCTGCTTGAGCTCTGCTTCGTGTGCATCTATCTCACTTTCGCTCCACCTAAAACCAAAGTATCCTCTCATCACATTTCCGTTAGCGAACAGTATTTATTTAAGCCCTTGGCCTTAGATTAATAGCTTGATTTTAATAGAATATAGTTCCTTGGAGGCATTTGGCAGTGGAGAATCTTTTGTATATATTTATGGTGTTTATTTGCAGAGGAATATGGGCATGATGGTTGTTGGCTTATTGGTGCTGTTTGGCACCATTGCGACATGTTCTGTTTGTGCTTTCCATGATGACAAGCATAAGAAGATCTTTGTAGGATCTGCAGGAATGGTGGCCACTGTCATTCTCTATGCTTCTCCTCTATCTGTAATTGTAAGCTCTATATTGAATTATTTTTTAGTTACTGTATTCATGAAACATCTCAAAATTACCACTCCTGGTCACTACATGATATTGTTAGCATCTTAAATTAATGGTACTTGAATAAATAATGATGTATGCTGTACATATTAACATACTCTATCTCATTATACAATCAGAAACTGGTAATTCAGACCAAGAGCGTGAAGTTCATGCCCAGCATCTATTTCTCATTGTTCGCTTTCCTGGGAAGTTTGTTGTGGATGGTGTATGGGGCTGTCAGCAGAGACATTGTCATCATGGTAATATAATGATCAATAAATGCTCTTACTATTTCATGGGAGAATATTCATTTCAAGATTGTGTATCAGTATGACGCACTACCATCAGCAAATACAATTACATCAATCTCAGGATGAATTTCATTTTTTATTGTCATGGTCTTCATTTTGCGCAGGCGCCAAACTTTGTTGGAGTGCCACTGGGGTTGGGTCAGATGGTTCTATACTGTATTTATGGCCAGGAAAACAGCCCGCCCGTTCAAGCTGCAAAGGTGGACGCAGGCAAGGCGCCGGACTCAAACAAAGAGAATTACATAGAGGAGGACATGACCAGCCACACAGTCTATATTGAATTCTAGATGCAAGTTCAACTTACAATATGTAATACCTTCCAATATGTATGTGCAATATTTCAGTTTTCTAATTTGTATAGAGTTCATGGATAAATGTTGCAAATATGTTATTAAATGTTATAATTTGATTTAGTATTATTCATGGGCAGAGTTAAAGAGTTCATCGATATATCCTTCAAATCTGTTAGTAAAGGTTAAGCAGAGTTCGTGGATAGATGTGACAAATATGTTAGTTCATGGGCAGAATTGATCAATAAATGTTAAATATGTAACTATTATAATTCTACTCATGACTGACTTGGTGATTATGATGTACATATAGATATGGATTACATATGACGTTTATGATATAGATACAAATTATAATATTTAATAGTTCTTTGAGATTTTCTAAAAATTTAGGCATCTGTGAATAAGATTACGATATATAAAGATTGAAGATGATTCGAAAAAGCATGAAGGGTTATGATTCTCATCTTTTCATTTAAATCTTTTGACTTATAAAATCAAATATCTTTTCTATTCAATCATTTCATTAATATTTATTTTAATCAATTCATTTAAAGGGCTTTGGACTTATAAAATCAATTATGGTGTCTATTCAATCATTTAATTGATGTTTATTTTATCATTTTCCTGTTCAGATTTTATGCTCTTCGTTAATAATCATTAATCAATATGAAAATTAGCAAAATATTAATAATAAACCAATATCGTAAATAGATGAATGTTTGATCATAGATGGGTAAAGAGGTTGCGCAACTCTATATTTATCGTTATTTGAAAAATTAAGAGTCAAGTGCTTTTTTCTCGTAAGCAATTCCTAAAAACTATATATTGGGCTTTTTCAAAGTATTAAGGGGAAGGCTACACTTGAAAAATCGTTGATTTGAGAAAACAAATTTATCTATTAAGTATATTGGGTTTTTTCAAAGTATTAAAGGGAAGAACACACTTGAAAAATTGTTGGATAGAGAAAATAAATTTATCTATTAAGATTTTGGAGGCTAGTTTATCTTTCAAATCTCAAGCTAGGTTTGCTGTTTATTGAAGTGAAAGAAATGGTTTATTGAAGTGAAAAAAAAGTGGAAGATATAAAAGTTGATCAAAGAAAATAAATATATAGATGTTGATAAGGAAGAGAAATCTATGGTAATTAATTTTGTTATCAAAAAGAAAGAAATAAGAGAAATCTAAAGTTGTCTCGCTTCCTTTCTTAGAAAAATAATAATTTTATAAAAAATATAAAATTATATTATTTATGTATTTTGGTAACTATAAAATTACATTATTTATGTGATTTGGTAAATGCTTTTAGTTAATTAAGTTAATAGAAATAAAAGGTTTTTTTTAGAGTGAGTAGAAGTTAATGATGATTTCATATTAAGTGTTAGTGGCAATTTAAGTGAGTAAAAGCTATTCTCTTTGAGCATGGAGGGATATTTAGATATGCTTACCCAATAAATTTGAAGTGAGCTTTTCTAAGACATATATATTATTTTTCATGCAAAATACACTGTATATGTTTAGTTAGTGCAACTTTTAAGTATCTAAATAATGGAATCTAATTATTTAGAAAATTTGTAGAATTGTAAACATTGAATTGTTCTTGAGCACACCTAGTTTTTCAAAATCTATATTTTAAAATTTTTAAATTATGAAAGTCATTATATCATTCAAATTACAAGGCCTTCAATTAGTCAAACCTAAAAGGATCTTAACTAGACAAATGTTTTCATTATGAGTATGTGGGGTGGGGATTGTCAATGGCCTCTAAAGCACCATATAAGTTTTTTTTCAAATGGTTAAGACCAAAAAAATTATATTGGAAATAGGAGAGGAATGAATTTTAAGATTTTGACATATGTCAAGTGAAAATATATATTAAAATAAGAAAAATTATTAAATTCTTCTTCAAATTATATATTTAGAATTGCCATGGTAGACTCTCTAAGTATTTGTAGTTTCATGGAAAATGGATTTGTCTAGCCTATGGAAAAATAACTAGGGAAACATTTAGGGGAAAATTGGCTATTTTTGGGACATCTTTTGAAAAAATATTCACTAATTTGGTTAAAAATTTGCTTGTTTTTTACATGTATATGATTAAATGGATGATATTCCAAAAAAATACCAATTTTAATAGTATATTACATGTTTTTTTATTGAATAGGCGCTTACATTCTATACATTTGAATTTTCAAACCATAATAGTAGTCTACAATACTATATATAGCAAAAATATTAAATCCTTAAAAAATAGCCTTAAAATAACATAACAAAAAAAAAAGATGAGAGATATGTGTATGTTTTCTAAAAGTGTGATTTTTTCTTGTATTTGTAACCCAAAATACCAATTTTATGTTCCTGACCTTTATTTGAAGCAACTAGTTCATCATGTATGTAAGCTTCTCATTGGAAAATAATTTAAATACAAAAAATTGTGAGGGAATTCCTAGTGCTACAAATGTCCATACTTTCGTAGTGCTAGGAACACATTCATGTTCCTATTTCTAGGTATGTGCAGTCATTCCCATCACTAGGAACGTACATATGCTCATGTTGCTAGGAACATGTGAACTTTGTTGCCACTAGGAATGCACACACATTCCTAACACTAGGAATTTCTGCACTTTCCTAATTATAAGGCTTTGTAGGCATTCATACTATTAGGAATGCACATGCATACTACTACTATATAACTTTAACACACAAGGAATGGTTTAGTTGGGGTTGGAGGGAGGGAGAGTGGAGAGAGGGGGGGGGGGGAGAGATAGAGAAGTTGAGGGAGATAAAGAGTGAGGGTTGGGAAAAATGACTCGCTGAGTGAGGGACGAACATCAGGAGAGAGAGTTGAAAAGTGAGAGAGATAGGTTAAAACGGTTGGGAATTGAGAGGTAGGGAAAATGTGGGGAGAGAGATTTGTGAAAGAGGCAGTGAGGATAAGAGATATAGATTTGTAGGGGAGGGAGTGAGGGGAGAGAGAGAATGTGTGAAAGATTGAGTCAGTAACGGTTCGTGGGAAGGACAAATGGAGAGAGTGTGTTCGTAGCTCAAGGAATGCCTACATGTTCCTACCACTAAGAATATCGATATGTTCGTATAGCTAGGAACTTTAACACATGGGAAATAGTTGAAGTGGGGATAAGACAGATAAGGAGGGGGTCAAAGGGAGAGATAGAGGAGCCAAGGGAGATAGAGAGAGAGAAGGGGGAGGGGAGAGTTGGAAATAATGAGCAGATGATTGAGGGGAAATGAGGGGGAGCTAAAGAGAGAGAATTAGAGTTGAAAATAGAGAGAGGGTGGGGAAGGAGGAGAGAGGAAGAGTGGAGAGGAGAGAGATGGAATTGTTGGAGACAAATGAAGGAAGAGAGAGATAGAATTAGAGGGTTTTTTTTTTAAATAGGGACTTAGAGAGGGAGGGAAGGAGATATAGAGAGAGACAGGGAGAGAGTTGAAAAGAGAGAGAGAGGGTGGGGAAGGAGGAGAGAGGGAGAGTGGAGAGCAGAGAGAGGGGATTGTTGGAGACACGGGAAGGAAGAGAGAGATAGAATTAGAGGGAAGGGTTTGAAATATGGATTTATATAGGGAGGTAAGCAAGGAGAGAGAGAGAGAGAGAGAGAGAGAGAGAGAGGAAGGGGGGGTAAAAATATTGGGGGAGGGAGTGTGTACGAGAGAGAGGGGAAGAGAGAAAGAAAGAGTGAGAGATAGAGAGATGAAACTTGGGAGGAGCAAGATAACAATAGAGAGGGATAGAGATAGATAGAGAGAGAGAGAGAGAAGGGAGAGGGAGGGAGAGAGGGGGAGGAAGAGGGAGAGGAAGCGAAACTAAGGGGGAGAGGGAGAGGGGAAAAGAGAGAGGGTGGGAGAGATAGAGAAAGAGTGAGAGATAAAGAGATGAAAGGGGGAAGATAAGAAGAGAGAGAGAGAGAGAGAGAGAGAGAGAGAGAGAGAGATGAAAGCATGAGAGGTAGAGAGATGAAAGGGGGAAGGTGGAATAAAACAAAATAGGGAGAGGGGGATGGGGGAAAGAGAAATAAAGAGTGAGAGATAGAGGGATGAAATGGGGAAGATAACAAGATAGGGGGAGGGAATGACGAGGAGAGAGAGAGAAATAGAGAAGGAGGTAGATAGAGTCAAATATAGAGGGTTTTGTGTGTCTGAGTGAGAGAGATGGGGTAGGGAGGGAGTTAGAGGAAGTTATTATGAAGGAGGGACTAAGGGAGGGGGGCGAGGTGGGGTGGAGAGAGAAAGGGAGATAAATATTAAATTTAATGGCATTTTTTATGAATAAGGGATTGAAGGATCAAGGGAGGGATAGAGATAGAGATGAAGGGGGTGGGGGAGGGGGGATAGTTAAGGACAGAAAGAAATAGTGAATAGAATTTTTTTATGAGAAGGGATTAAAGGACTGAGGGAGGGATAGAGAAAAATATGAAGGGGGGGGGGGGGGGGGGGAGTGGGGGTAGAGGAAGGAGGGAGATATAGATATGGGTAGATATAGAAGGCGGGGGGGCAGTAGGGGGAGAGGGAGTGGAGAAGGGAGGGAGGGAGAGAGATACAATAGATATGGATAGAGAGGGGGGGTGAGAGGAAGTGAGAATAGTTGAAGGTGTGTGTGTGTGAGAGAGAGAGAGGGAGAGAGAGAGAGAGAGAGAAGGGGGAGGGAATTAGGGGATAGTGACTAATGAAGGGAGGGAGGGAGAGAGATACATAGATATGGATAGAGAATAATTAGAGTTGAGAGAGAGAGGGAGAGGAGAGAGGAAGGGAGGAGAGAGAGGGAGAGAAGGGGTGGATGAGAGAGAGAGTCATAGACATAGGGATGGATACACACACACACATACACACACACACACGTATAGAGAGACTGTGTGTTAGGAAACAACTCACAAAAATATAGAAAAGATGGATCAACGCCTTAGAATTCAGCATCTTCGAGGGGGGAACCTCCTTTACATTACACAAATCAACAATTCTTCAACGATTCAAATGAATAAACCTCCCTTCTATATATAAGAGTCTAAGCGATCATAATTTAATCAAGCTCAAATAATAGTAATAACATAAGGGCACAAAAATAACAATAGTGGGTTTCTATAGGGCATACTAATAACAATGTGGGGGCAATAGGTGCACAATAATAACAATAAGGGATACAATGACAATAGTAATGGGGGAATCACTAGTGTTATAGGGGCCTAACATGCCCCTCTCCTTCTGAAAAGTGTTGTCCTCAACGCTTGAGTAGTTTTGGATGCTTCTATATAAAATTCTCATCCTCCCATGTGGAATCTTTAGGGAATATGTTCTTCCACTTGATGAGATACTTTGAAATTGATTGATTTCGTAGCTGTCAAGTTCTTGTTTCTGTGACTGCTTCCAGTTCCAATATGATTTTTCCTTCCTCGTCAAGTTTTGGTAATATTGTTTGAACTAGGAGCTTGTCACCTGTAACCTTCTTTAAACATGAAACATGAAAAATTTGGTGCACTCGGAAAGCTACAAGAAGCTCCAATTTATATGCCATAGTACCAATGTTTTGCAACACCTTGTATGGACCATAATATTTGGGTGATAATTTATTATCCTTCTTAGCTTGCTTGAGGGACATTTATTTATATGGTTGTAGCCGTAGGAATACCCAGTCACCTACATTAAAACTTCTTTCGTTGCGATGTTGATATGCCTGTTGTTTCATTCTATTATGTGCCAACGTTAGGTTATCATTTAAGAGTTGGAGAACTTATTGTTGATGCTCGATGTGATGCTCCACTAGTTGAACCTTAGGATTTTCTCTTAAATATGATGTGATGGATGGTGGATGATATCCATGAAGTTCCATAAAAATGGGTTCATTTTTGTTGTAGTATGGAAGGAAGTGTTATACCACCATTCAGCCAAAGGAAACCATTTGACCAGTTGTGTCTATTTATCAGATGCAAAGAAATGAAGATATCCTTCCAAACATTTGTTTACTATCTCAGTTTTCCCATTAGATTGAGGATGCTAAGATGAGTTATGAGCTAACTAAGTATCAAGACAAGAAAATAATTCCATCCAAAAATTTCCAATGAAAATGGGAACTTTTTCGCTTACAATAATATTTGGGTTTCCATGTAGCTTTTGAATTGTTTCCATAAATGTAGTAGAAACTATATTGGATTTAAATAGATGTGATAATGCATAAAAGTGTGCATACTTGGTAAGTTGTCTGTCAACTACCACCATGATGACACTCTTTCCCTTGGACTTGGGTACACCTGTGATTAAATCCATTGTAACCTCATCCCAATGTTGCCTTGGAATGGATAAAGGTTATAATAGATCTGGGATCTTAATTGTTTCAACTTTATTTTGGTGGAAAACCAAACATTCTACCACAAACTTTTGAATATCCAATTTAAGGCCATTTCAAAAAAATTCCTTCTTAACCCTATGGTAAGTTTTTAAAAATCATGAGTGCCCTCCTAAGGGAGAAGTGTGCAATTCCATAAGAATATTTTGTTTGAGTTGGGAATTCTTACATAGGTATAAGCAATCTTTGTACCATAACGAATTTTTTTTCCAACTAAATGTATCAGATGTACTAGGATATTGTTGTAACTTTCGAATGAGTGACCACACTTCTTCATCATTCTTCCATGTCTCCCTTGCTTCATTTATCCAATACGGTTGGATAATAGAAATGGTGCACAAAAATGCTTCCACATCCTCATCCTTTCTTGAGAGTGCATCTTCCACAACATTTTGCTTCCCTTCTTTGTAGATGATTTCAAAGTCATAACCAAACATCTTTGTGACCCATTTTTGTTTCTCTTCAGAGGATAATCTTTGTTCTAAAAAGTATTTAAGACTATTTTGATCCATTTTTACCTTGAAGTGTCTTCCCATTAGGTAGGATCACCATTTCTTAAGTGCATGTAGTATTGCCAACATTTTCTTCTCATAAATAGCTTTTTGTAAATATTTTCCCTTGATTGGATGACTTTTAAAAGTAATGGGTCTTTCATCTTGCATTAAAATAGCACTGATTCCATTTACTGAAGCATCACATTCCACAATAAAGGTTTTTGTGAAGTCTGGTGTAGTTAAGACCGATGCTTGGCACATTGCCTTTTTAAGATGTTTATAGGCCTTTGTTGCTTCTAAAGTCCATGAAAATGAATACTTCTTTGATAATGTTGTTAGAGGTACTTTTATTCCCCCATAATTCTTAACAAACTTGTGATAATACCCTGTCAACTCGAGAAATCCTTGCAGATGCTTTATGGATGTGGGGAATCTCCATTCCTTAATGGCTTTAGTTTTGCTAGGGTATACCTTAACACCTTCATGAGATACAATATGACGCAGATATTCCACCTCTTGTACTCCAAAGAAAAATTTGGAGCTTTTTGCATATAACTGTTTCTCCTCCAATAGTTTGAGCACCCTTTCAATAAGTTCAACATGATCCTTCCAAGACTTGATGTAGATTAATTTATCATCAGAAAATAGTAACAAAAATTTTATAAGGAAGGTTTTGAAAATGGAATTCATCATACCTTGAAATGTAGAAGGTGCATTGGTAAGACCAAAAGACATGACAAAAAATTCAAAATGACCCTTATGAGTTCTAAATGTTGTTTTTAGAATGTCTTGAGTATTCATTCTGATTTTGATGATATCCTGAACAAAGATCCAACTTGATGAAGTAAATTGATCCATGCAATTCATCCAATAATTCATCAATGACAGGAATGGAAAATTTATCTTTAGTAGTGAGCTTTTTGAGCTCCCTATAATCCTGACACATGCGCCATGATCCATCCTTCTTGTGTACCAATACTACTAGAGCAGAGAAAGAAATTTGACTAGGTTGAATTATACTAGCCTCTAGCATTTCTGCAACCATATGTTCAATTTCACTCTTTTGAGCATAAGGATATCTGTACGGCCTGATGTTTGGAGGAAGACTTCCTGGAATCAAATGAATAGCATTATCATGATCATGAAAAGTGGGAGACCTTTGGGAATCTCAAATATCTTGGAATGATTATCCAAGACTTTTTAGAGATTTGGGGAAATAGATTATTTCGATGTGGGAACCTCTAGCAAACATAATTGTACAATTACACCTTGTTTTTCCTTCTTTAGAAGCTTTGTCATACCATTAGAGTTGATTATCTTTCCTGGTTTCCCTACAATACCCCTTAATTCAACTTCCTTTCCTTCCACGTAAAATATCATGAAACATTCTTGAAAATTAAAAGCTATTGTACCCAATGATTGTAGCCATTAGACTCCTAGTACAATATTAGCACCACCCATTGGAATGGAAAGCATTGGACTATTCAATATATATTCTCCCATGGATAGCTTGATATTATGGCACTTTCTAGAGTAATTTATGGTTCCCCCACTTGCAACCATCACTTGACACTCTGGTGCTGGATATAGGAAGCAATTCAATTCCTTTTCTATCTTATAATTAATAAAATTATGGGTACTTCCCAAATCAATCAACACTATTACCTTTTTCTTCTTGATATTTCCTTCTATCTTGATAGTTTGAGGCATGGTAATTCCAGCCAAGGCATTACAAGATATGGTCAACTTCATTTCTTATTTATCTAGGGCTTGTTCCTGGAGTATATCCTCTTCTTTTGACATTTCTTATTCCTTTTCTTCCTCCTCTTCACAATCTATGTAGAATAATTCCTTCTCACCACTCTTATGACCTTTAGTGTATTTTCTATCACAACTATAACAAAGCCCTTTTACTCTTTTTTCTTCCAATTGTTGTGGTGTCAACCCTGTAGGTTGTGGAAGGCTAGGGGAAAAAACACTTCCATATTTATAGTTGTGAGTGCTAGGCTTCCTGGTTGCCATAATTTTTCTTTCCATTTTTCTTGCTAACCTAAACGTCTTTTGCAATGAAGCAGGTTCCCAAAGGCGAACCTCATGTTGGATATTATCATTTAAAGTCCTTGTGAACACATCAATCCTATGATCCTATGGAATATCTTTTACCCTTATGTTCAATTTTTGGAAGTCCTCAATGTGCTCCATCATTGAACCCTTTTATTTGAGATTTATCAATTGGCTAAAAAAGGTGTTGCTCTTTGTATCCTCATAATGTGCTATCATTTCTTTCGTAAAAATTACCCAAGTGACAATTTGTTTAGGAGAGCAAAGCCATTGATACCATAAAAAATGATTTGATTCCAAATATAAAGTTGCAATACATACCTTTTGTGTGTTTTCACATTATTGAGATCGAAAAATTGCTCCATCTATAGTATCCATGTTCCAAGATCCTTGCCTTCAAACTTCCTCATATCGATTTTTGGAACATGGTGGGTCTTCAATCCAACATTAGAGTCTATGAAATCATGATTAATATTTCTTTTGTTCTCATGAGTTTCCTTTACTAGCCTTTCACCATTAGTAACCATTACTTGTAGCAACTTATTCAAATTTATCTTTAATTCTTCCATCTTATCGTCCATGCCATTCATCTTAGTGTCCATGCCATCCATCTTAGCTTCCATGCCGTTCATCTTAGTGTCCATACCATCTATCTTAGCTTCCATGCCATCCATCTTAGCTTCCATATTAACTTGTATTCCATTCATATTAGCTTCCATGCCATTCATCTTGGCTTCATTTACCTTTAGTGAGTGTGAAATGTGTTGTACTTGGTATTGTAATTTTGATATATCATGTTGCATTCCTTCCTCTTCTTCACGAGTCATTCTAGAGCTTTCAGGTTTCTTAATAGGTGTTTCCATTTTCTTTCTTTGGGGCATTAATTAATGCTAATAATTCTTCACTATTCCCTTTGAATTCCTTCAAACTAATTTTTCAAACCAATCTTATGCAAAATTTCAAAAAAAACTACACACCTTTTTTTTCACTTTGTAAGAGCTCGATATTGAATCTATTGTATCTCTGTAACTGCGGATCTCGAATATTTAAGATATCGTCCTGTGGTATCCCTTTGAGTCCTCTTTATAACCCCACAAGTCTAATCAATATTGGATTTTCCAAGGAAGAGTTATGCCAAATCTCCCACGGTGACCTGATTATAAACTAGTTTAGTAGAGCAAACCTATACAACGTCCTACGTGTTGTTGTTTCAACCTTAGTACCTGAAACTACTACACAAAAAACTAATGTCCATCCTCTTTTTTAAACTTCTTACAAAATTTCAATTTGATTCTCAAAACAAAAGTTATGATGATTTTCCCTAGGTCACCTATTTGGAATGTAATTAGGGAGTCTGCAAAAGCTCTAACTTCATCAAATCATATCTCCACAAATATAGGGTATGAGCCTTGAAATTGGGACCTTAAGTTCATAACGATTTTGTCTCAAATGGGTTGCTTTTTTAGATTCTTAAATATCACAGAAGAATATTTATAGAGAAAAGGCCATGATGACCTATTTGGAGTAGCGAAACCCTAGAATCCAAAGCTTTGATACCAAATGTTAGGAAACATCTCACAAAAAGATAGAAAATATAGATCAATGCCTTAGAATTCAGCCTCTTCAAGGGGTAAACCTCATTTACATTACACAAATGAAAAATTCTTCAATGATTCAAATGACTAGACCTCCCTTCTATATATAGGAGTCTAAGGGGTCATAATATAATCAAGCCAACATAACAGTAATAACATAAGGGCACAAAAATAACAATAATGGGTTTCTATGGGGCATACTAATAACAATATGGGGACAATAGTTCCACAATAATAACAATAAGAGATACAATGACAATAGTAAGGGGGGAATCACTAGTATTATAGGGGCCTAACAGAGAGAGAGAGAGAGAGAGAGAGAGAGAGAGAGAGAGAAAGAGCAAGGTTTCAAAATGGAGATAGAGAAGGAGAGATGGTGGGAGATAGAGATAGAGATGGAAGGGGAGAGAAAAGGAAGAAGATAGAAATAAAGAAAGAGGTTGAGGTGGAGTGAGGAAGATAGTGATGGGGGAGAGAGGAAGAGAAAGAGTGAGAGGAGGGAAACATAGAATGATATAGGGATGGACGTACAGATAGATATGGATGGGGAGAGAGAAATGGAAGAATATAGAAATAGAGGCAAAGACATATATATGTGTGGTTGTGTGTGGAGAAGAAAGTGAGGGGAGAGAAAGAAAGAGAAAAGGAGAGATGATGATTGGAGAGAGAAAAGAAGGGGCGAGGAGAGAGATAAGAAGGAAAATGATAATGAGGGATATGGAAAGGGAAGGAAAGAGTGATACAATTGGATGGCGGTTGTTGGGAAGGAGTGTTGAGAGAATAATTGTTATTTATCTCAAAGATCATCTAGCCCATAAAGATAATATGACAAGATGAAATACACCCTAAATATCATCTCAAGACCTTTCGAATGTGTTGTGGCTCACATCTCACTCCTCTTTATTTAGGAGATATGAATTTTTCAAGGGAAAAGTCAAATTATTTTTACCCCTATCAAGTTGACTCTCCCATATGACAGGTCAACCCTACTTGGAATAATTTGACCCCATTTGAGGGTGAACAAGGCCTATAAATAGGTCTTCCTCTCTCTCATTCAACCAAGGATTTAAATGAAGCATCACGAAGTAATTTAGTTTTATGGAAAAGAAAAGGAGAAAGGTTCATACCTCATTAACCTAGGCTACAAGGATCAAGGAGTCTAAGAGATAATATGAAGGGTCTCTTTTGATTTTTGAAGTACATTTTGTTATATAAAATAATTATGTGAAAACCTTCAAATTTGGCCTTGTCTCAATGATTTTTATCCTTTCCTCTATCTCATAAATTCTAGCCTTTTTCTTAGAAATTTTAGCCTCTATCTAAGGAATTTTGGCCTCTGTCCCAATAATTTTTGCCTCATATCTATCTTTGATATTTTGGCCTTTGTCTCATGAATTTAGACATTATATTGGCCTTATCCTCGACCTCTATCACATACACTAATATAGCCTCAATTTGGAATTTGTTTAACCCTAATTTCTTCCCATATTTTCATCCTATAATAGTGATATATTCAACCAGTTCCAGCCTATCCTAGAACGGATTATGGAGTAGATTTTGGTGAATTTTTCGAACAAACTTTGATGCCTATATTTAAGAATTTGCCAAGCATATTTTGATGTTTGTCTTATAGAAGTTTTGGAGCATAACTTGATGCCTATCTTGAATAAGTTTTGAAGGGGACTTTAGTGCCTATCCTGAAGAAGTTTTTGGAGAAATATTTATATCAATTTTGGAGCTTGTATTGGAATAGAATTCTGGAGAAACTTTGAAGTCCAATTGGTCAAATTGAATAGGCTATTGCTAAAAGAGGATTGGTGCCATCAATTTTTCCGAGGTTGGTGCTTGGATGTATTGAAGAGGATTGGTGTCCTCATTACCATGTAGGTGCCATGGTATGTAAAAGGGATTGGTGTCCTTATTTTAAAGGTTGGAGCCTAAATTTGTCAAGCAGGATTGGTGTCATCATTATTGTATTTTGAACAAAAGGAAATTAAGTTATTTTTTTTTTATTCTTATGTTTTGGCATGGTTAGTTCTTCTCATTTACAAAAGGAATTTAATTGGAAAAAAATAACAATTGGATGAAATATTGATTCACGCCCCCTCAATATTTATAACAATTAGAAGCAGAGCCAACTTCTTAAAAATTAGCCTAATAATGAGAAGAAGGATTATGAATCACAAAGGACAATAAAGAAGCGCTTAAATCTCCCCACTTTGATGGAAATAAATTTTCATTTTGGAAGATCAGAATGAAGTATTATTTGATATATCTTTTTTTTGAAGTTTATCAATCAGTTAAAGACGGATACAAGATCCCATATCCTTTACCAATATACTAGGATAGGAAGATGGTGTTTGTAGCAAACGCCAACACATTGAACTCTATATCAAGTGGCCTATTGAATTCTAGATTTAACAAAGTTATGAGTTACGAATTAGCCAAATACATGTGGGACAAGCTTACCAGTATCTATGAAGGTGATGAAAAGGTAAAGAAGGAAATCCCTCAAACATTTAGGAAATAATTTGAATGTCTCAAAACGAATGATGAAGAATATATTGTTGCTTACTATTGGAAATAATGAGAGGGGGTGAATTAGTATTTATTAGAAATTAGTAACTTATTAATATTTTCAGAGCATTAAATAATCTTTAGTATCAATTTGAAGCGTAAAGAAGCAGTAAATAATAAACACAATAATATTAGGTGGAAACCCCTCTGGGACAAAAACCACGGAATTCTTTTCTAATAATTTTGTGATTACATCAAACTAATCAACATCAACTAAAAAGGAAAGTCCCAACTCCCTAGTACTCTAGAAAAGCGTTGAATTTTCCAACGTTAACTAGAAGGATGCTCCAATGCTCTATTTTATCATCCAATAATGAAAGGATTCTCCAACACCCTTATAAGCTCAAGCTTTCCCTATCATCACCCTTCCACCCTAAAGTGTTTTTAGACTCCAACATGAAGGTGACTTCAACCACCAACCTAACACCACCCAGCCACCCTGAAATGATAATGAATTCGATCCACTGTTATGATTTCCCCTGCCATGGACAATAACCCACTTACAATGATTAGACTCATGTAAATTAGTGTGGGATATCATACGAGGTACAATGAACCACTTGTAATGAATAGATATAATAATAAAATATTGAAAACTCTTACTGCAAAAATAGTAATACCCTTATCCAAACTTCCTTCAATTGATACAACACAAACCTCTTACTGCTACTATACAAACTTCTGAATCATACTATAGAAAATTGTGAAAATGAAACATAAGAATATATGCAAATCTATTGTAACACCCTCATTCCACATCTACTCAAGCAGCCAACCAGCCGAGGTAATCATGTGATCCTAAGCGTAGAATTTTGTAGAATTTTTCCTACAAATCAGATAGCTTTGATACCATGTACAATGTTTTCTACAAATTAGCTAGCTCTAATACCATGTAGAAATTTCCCACGTGTAGATCAACTTGGTTATGCAATGTACTAAAGGAAAAAACTTGATCTACTTCTACAAACAATTCACCGGAAGATTAATCAACCATAAGCAACATCAATAAGAACACATATAACTAATAAGAAGGAATCTATCACACATTACACAGAAGGATATACCCGGGGAAAGAACTTGCCTAAAACCCCATCTCTGTATTATCATACAAGTGGAAATATAGTCCGGACTAAGCAAAGCCTTAGCTCAGAAGCTATCCAACTTTTAGTAAAATCCCTCTGCTACTCATAGATAGTTAAAGACTTTTCACAAACCTTCTCCTTTGCCCTCCAAGCCTCCTATTTCCTTGTGCAGTTTCCTTGGGGTCCAGTGATGTCACATGTGTGGATTGGCCTCTTCACACACTCACTAACCTCTGATCTAACTACACAAACCTGAAGGAGACAAATCCTCATCATGGATGAGGTTCCTTTATAGGAACATATTCATCCAACTGATAGTGCATTGTCCCTTCTCTGATCTCAATTAGGTCTCTGTTTGAATTGACATTCATCAGTTATCCACGAGTGAATACAAAAATATTTGAAAATAACATTTGTCACATGCATGCAAGCATCAACAAACTGTATCTCATTAATTTAAGAACTTGTTAAGTTAATCTAACTGAACTTGACTAAGTTAAACTAAGTCAACTGATCCTCTCAATATAGAACTCATCCTTAATTCCTCAATCAGTGGAGCAAATCAAGGACACATTCCCCAATTAGTGGAAAAATTATTGCATGTTCTCACAAAGACTTCAAGTTTGATTTTCCTTAACTAATTAACTCGTGGAGAATTAATTAATTAATATTCAAACTACTCATAAGACCAAATTCAAATTTTACTTCCTATTTTAGACCATGGACTATCTAAAAATAGGAATCCAACTTGAACTACTAAAAATAGAACTTCTATTTTTAGCACTTCCATTTTTCATTCCCTATTTCCCGATCTAGCATTGATGCCCAAACTACTATTTTTAGCAGTGGTATTTTTATCACTTCTATTTTTAGCAATTTCTTGTTGCCAATTTTCAACACTCCCTCTCAACAAGAAAGGCTTCCTCTTGAACCCAATCCTATACCTCTGGAATGTTCTGCATGCAACACATCTACCAAGTGTGGTTTCTCCAGCAACTCTCGGAACAAAAAAAACTCCCAACTGACCGCTTTGTTGGGCTAGAAACATACTCTGATGTTGAAGCTGTACTTGCTATTGACAAGTGCTCCCTCTCTGCCCTCTGCGCCACTGCAACATCTCCATGCATCTCACACCATTTCACCCTTCTCTATGCTACCTTGAACAATGCAACACTATTGTGCCTCTCGCGTTGCTGCAACGTGCATGCTCTGTGTTGTCCTGGCATTCGTTGCACTGTAGCTCTCTTTGCCACTCCATATGCATCTGTCTCTACCCAATTAGTTAGTTCTTGCTACTCCACATCGGAGCTCCCGTAGAAAGGTCTCATCTAAGATGTTGGGTACCTCAAGGATCCTACTCCTCCTCCATGGGACAATCTCTACACATCTCCCCACCTCCTACCTGGAGGTATGGCTACATGTGATCCCTCTGCCCACCTAGCTCAAATTTTCCCCCTACTGGAGGTCTCTACTTGATCTCTTCTCATCTTCCCCTATTGTGACTGCTCCACAACCTCCTAAAGCTACTACACCAATCATGGCTCCTCCACAATTGTCTGAGACTTCTTCTGGCTTTGCATGTTGAGAGGCAATTTACTCTCCCTCTCAACCACCAAGTCTCTAGCCTTTGCCTTTCTCCTAAAGTCTTTTCGTGCATCTTGTACCTCAAGTGCATACAAGTTCTTAGCTATCACACCAATCTATTTCCACTTTCTCGCTGCCGCAAAATTTTCTAAAAGAAGAGCTGATTTTAAATTAGTGATATCTCCTTCATCCGAACTCTGATTCAGCTGATAATTATTTTTTTGGGTATTTTTATGCAATGAATCCAAATATGCTATTTATCTTCGAAATTTTGGATAGAAATTTCAGATCTTCTTTACAAACTCTCTGCCCACAAATCAAAACTTTGAAATCTCCTCTTAGTATATTATTCTCTCCTTAATCACCTATGCTCTGATACCATGTAGAATTTTGTATAATTTTTCCTACAAATCAGCTAGCTTTGATACCATGTACAACTTTTTCTACAAATCAACTAGCTCTGATACCATGTAGAAATTTCCCACCTATAGATCAACCTGGTAATGCAATGTATTAAAGTAAAACACTTGATCTACTTCTACAAACAATTTAGCGGAAGCTTAATCAACCATGAGCAACATCAATAAGAACAAATATAATTGATAAGAAGGAATCAATCACACATAACATAGAAGAATATACTCAGGGAAAGAACCTACCTAAAATCCCATCTCTATATTTTCGTACAAGTGGAAATATAGTTCGGGTTAACAATGCCTTAGGTCGGAAGCTATGTAGCTCTCAGTACAATCCCTCTGCTAGTCATAGATATTCAAAGGATTCTCACAAACCTTCTCATCTGCCCTCCAAGCCTCCTATTTCCTTGTGCAGTGTCCTTGGGGTCCAGTGATGTTACATGTGGGAATTGGCCTCTTCACACACTCACTAACCTCTAATCTAACTCCACAAACCTAAAGGAGATAAATCCTCATCATGGATGAGCTTCCTTTATAGGAAAAATATTCATCCAAATGATAGTACACTGTCTCTTCTTTGATCTCAACTAGGTCCCTATCTAAACTAACATGCATTACTTATCCATGAGCGAATACAGAGTTATCTGAAAACAACAGTTGTCACATGCATGCAATCATCAACAAACTGTATCTCATTAATTTAACTAGAAGGATGCTCCAATGCTCTATTTTATCATCCAATAATGAAAGGATTCTCCACTACCCTTGTAAGCTCAAGCTTTCCCTAGCATCACCCTTCCACCCTAAAGTGTTTTTAGACTCCAACATGAAGGTGACTTCAACCACCAACCTAACACCACCCAGCCACCCTGAAATTATAATGAATTTGATCCACTGTTATGATTTCCCCTACCATGGACAATAACCCACTTACAATGATTAGACTCATGTAAATTAGTGTGGGATATCATACGAGGGACAATGAACCACTTGTAATGAATAGATATAATGACAAAATATTGAAAACTCTTACTGCAAAAATAGTAATACCCTTATCCAAACTTCCTTCAATCGATACAACACAAACCTCTTACTGCTACTATACAAACTTCTGAATCATACTATAGCAAATTGTGAAAATGAAACATAAGAATATATGCAAATCTATTGTAACACCCTCATCCCACATCTACTCAAGCAGCCAACCAGCCGAGGTAATCATGTGATCCTAAGCGTAGAATTTTGTAGAATTTTTCCTACAAATCAGATAGCTTTGATACCATGTACAATGTTTTCTAAAAATTAGCTAGCTCTAATACCATGTAGAAATTTCCCACGTGTAGATCAACTTGATTATGCAATGTACTAAAGGAAAAAACTTGATCTACTTCTACAAACAATTCACCGGAAGATTAATCAACCATAAGCAACATCAATAAGAACACATATAACTAATAAGAAGGAATCTATCACACATTACACAGAAGAATATACCCGGGGAAAGAACTTGCCTAAAACCCCATCTCTGTATTATCATACAAGTGGAAATATAGTTCGGATTAAACAAAGCCTTAGCTCAAAAGATATCCAACTTTTAGTAAAATCCCTCTGCTACTCATAGATAGTTAAAGACTTTTCACAAACCTTCTCCTCTGCCCTCCAAGCCTCCTATTTCCTTGTGTAGTTTCCTTGGGGTCCAGTGATGTCACATGTGTGGATTGGCCTCTTCACACACTCACTAACCTTTGATCTAACTACACAAACCTAAAGGAGACAAATCCTCATCATGGATGAGCTTCCTTTATAGGAAAATATTCATCCAACTGATAGTGCATTGTCCCTTTTCTGATCTCAATTAGGTCTCTGTTTGAACTAACATTCATCAGTTATCCATGAGTGAATACAAAAATATTTGAAAATAACATTTGTCACATGCATGCAAGCATTAACAAACTGTATCTCATTAATTTAAGAACTTGTTAAGTTAATCTAACTGAACTTGACTAAGTTAAACTAAGTCAACTGATCCTCTCAATATAGAACTCATCCTTAATTCCTCAATCAGTGGAGCAAATCAAGGACACATTCCCCAATTAGTGGAAAAATTATTGCATGTTCTCACAAAGACTTCAAGTTTGATTTTCCTTAACTAATTAACTCGTGGAGAATTAATTAATTAATATTCAAACTACTCATAAGACCAAATTCAAATTTTACTTCCTATTTTAGACCATGGACTATCTAAAAATAGGAATCCAACTTGAACTACTAAAAATAGAACTTCTATTTTTAGCACTTCCATTTTTCATTCCCTATTGCCCGATCTAGCATTGATGCCCGAACTACTATTTTTAGTAGTGGTATTTTTATCACTTCTATTTTTAGCAATTTCTTGTTGCCAATTTTCAACACTCCCTCTCAACAAGAAAGGCTTCCTCTTGAACCCAATCCTGTACCTCTGGAATGTTCTGCATGCAACACATCTACCAGGTGTGGTTGCTCCAGCAACTCTCGGAACAAAAAAAACTCCCAACTGATCGCTTTGTTGGGCTAGAAACATACTCTGATGCTGAAGCTCTACTTGCTATTGACAAGTGCTCCCTCTCTGACCTTTGTGCCACTGCAACATCTCCATGCATCTCACACCATTTCACCCTTCTCTATGCTACCTTGAACAATGCAACACAATTGTGCCTCTCGCGTTACTGCAACGTGCATGCTCTGCGTTGTCTTGGTATTCGCTGCATTGTAGCTCTCTCTGCCACTCCATACGCATCTGTCTCTACCCAATTAGTTAGTTCTTGCTACTCCAGATCAGATCTCCCGTAGCAAGGTCTCATCTAAGATGTTGGGTACCTCAAGGATCCTACCCCTCCTCCATGGGACAATCACTCCACATCTCCCCACCTCCTACCTGGAGGTATGGCTGCATGTGATCCCTCTGCCCACCTAGCTCAAAGTTTCCCCCTACTGGAGGTCTCTACTTGATCTCTTCTCATCTTCCCCTGTTGTGACTGCTCCACAACCTCCTAAAGCTACTGCACCAATCATGGCTCCTCCACAATTGTCTGAGACTTCTTCTGGCTCTGCATGTTGAGAGGCAATTTACTCTCCCTCTCAACCACCAAGTCTTTGACCTTTGCCTTTCTCCTCAAGTATTTTCATGCATCTTGTACCTCAAGTGCATACAAGTTCTTCGCTATCACACCAATCTATTTCCACTTTATCGACATCACAAAATTTTCTAAAAGAAGAGCTGATTTTAAATTAGTGATATCTCCTTCATCTGAACATTGATTCAACTGATATTTTTTTTTTGGGGTATTTTATGCAATGAATCCAAATATGCTATTTATCTTGGAAATTTTGGATAGAAATTTCAGATCTTCTTTACAAACTCTCTGCCCAAAACTCAAAACTTTGAAATCTCCTCTCAGTATATTATTCTCTCCTTAATCACCTATGCTCTGATACCATGTAGAATTTTGTATAATTTTTCCTACAAATCAGCTAGCTTTGATACCATGTACAACTTTTTCTACAAATCAACTAGCTCTGATACCATGTAGAAATTTCCCACCTGTAGATCAACCTGGTAATGCAATGTATTAAAGTAAAACACTTGATTTACTTCTACAAACAATTTAGCGGAAGATTAATCAACCATGAGCAACATCAATAAGAACAAATATAATTGATAAGAAGGAATCAATCACACATAACATAGAAGAATATACTCAGGGAAAGAACCTACCTAAAATCCCATCTCTATATTTTCATACAAGTGGAAATATAGTCCGGGTTAACAATGCCTTAGGTCGGAAGCTATGTATCTCTCAGTACAATCCCTCTACTACTCATAGACAGTCAAAGGATTCCCACAAACCTTCTCATATGCCCTCCAAGCCTCCTATTTCCTTCTGCAGTTTCCTTGGGGTGTAGTGATGTCACATGTGTGAATTGGCCTCTTCACACACTCACTAACCTCTAATCTAACTGCACAAACCTGAAGGAGATAAATCCTCATCATGGATGAGCTTCCTTTATAGGAAAATTTTCATCCAAATGATAGTACATTGTCTCTTCTCTGATCTCAACTAGGTCCCTATCTAAACTAACATGCATTAGTTATCCATGAGCGAATACCGAGTTATCTGAAAACAACAGTTGTCACATGCATGCAAGCATCAACAAACTGTATCTCATTAATTTAACAACTTGTTCAATTAATCTAACTAAACTCGGCTAAGTTAAACTAAGTCAACTAATCCTCTCAATATACAACTCATCCTTAATTCCTCAATTAGTGGAGCAAATCAAGGACACATTGCCCAATTAGTGGAGAAGTTATTGCATGTTCTCACAAAGACTTGAAGTTTAATTTTCCTTAACTAATTAAATCACGGAAAATTAATTAATTAATATTCAAACTGTTGGTAAGACCAAATTCAAAATTTACTTCCTATTTTAGACTAGGGACACTCTAAAACTAGGAATATAACTTGAACTGCTAAAAATAGAACTTCTATTTTTAGCACTTCCACTTTTCATTCCATGTTGCTCAATCTAGCATTGATGCCTAGACTACTATTTTTACTAGTGGTATTTTTAGCACTTCTATTTTTAGTAATTTCTTGTTGCCAATTTCTAACACCGAGTCACGTTAAGGAAGTGGAACTGAAGAAAACATGCCATATAGATATTAATCATTAGTTATAGGAGCCTCATGAACCAATCCAATACTTTAGACAACTTGGCTTGGGGTCCCACTGAGATTTTGGACACTTTATGGCTCAGTCACTCCTATGATATAGGCATGACTGTGACTAGCAACCCAAAATCGCTCTCATAGCTTTCTTGCCAGTGACCAAAGACCAAAAATACTAGTGTTATGCCAACGACTCCAGGATTTGAGCCACTCTTTTAGGCCCAAAGCCCGGGTCACTACCCAGAATTGAACCATCTCTTCAGGTCAGTGAAATAACATGGAAATGAAAGTACTAAAGAAAATACTTGTTCAATATCTTGACTAGATCCCTAGTAGCCATGGCATGCATTTTGTCAAAACATATTGCAAATGTGTAATCTACAGGTGTAATTAACATTTCTAGGCATAGGGGTCTCATACTTAGCTGAGAATCAGTGAGAACCATTGATGCATCAACATTTCAACTGTCATTCCATCCATTAGGTAATGGATACATTGATCATTCAATTACAAGTAAAATCATGTTGAGAATAACACATGGCTACTGTCATAAAACACATACATAACAAACATAATTGGGAAAAAAATATCAATGAACCCATAACCATATACACCACATATAATCCACCATAATACTAATAGAAATACTAGGAGAAATAACCTTTCAATAATGATGAAAATTCCAAACCCGGGATGGGACTTCCATGTTCCACCCAAACATAGAATGACTGGGCCAAATTTCTCTTCATGCGATCACCCACATGCCATATTCTTAGCATGAATATGGGATCTCATAGAACACATCAATCAAAAACCATCCATGGATTCTAGAGGCCATCCACCTCAACCCATCATATAGTGATTCCACCTCACAGTTGAACATCACCAAAAACATCATCTGATTGGTCTCTATCCCAACCTTCTAGGGCTTCAAAGCATTTTTTCCAACCGAGGCTCTAGGACTTGTAACTCAACCTAGAGTTTTTGTCTAACTCCAAAGCATTTGTCGAACCAAGTCTCTAGGACTAGTAACTCAACCCACCAAAGGCTCTAGATCATTTGTCCAACTAAGGCTACAAGACTAGTAACTCAACCCAAGTTGTTACAGGGCTCCAGATCATTTCTCAAACCAAGGCTCTAGGAACTAGTAATTGAACCCAAGATAAGGAAACATGAGAACCAATAAAAAAAAACAACAAAAGTAAACCCACAATCACCACAGATATCCAGGAAATGGAAATGCTAGGAAATCCAGTGTCAATCCCAGCCATCCTCCATGCCAATGATAGATCATAACCATGAAACCACATGTTTGTGCCATGCATGACAAAACTAGTGAAGAGATCATACATGTAACTCAATAACTACAAGAAAATCTGATGTAGTTTTTGATCTTGATGCCCTCTTACACTTTCATGCTGTTCCTTTTCCTTCTTCTCCAAAAATGCAAGTATTCCACACCCTCCAAGAGTGCTCAAAGAAAACTCTAAGTCTCGAAGAGTATGAGAGAGAGAGAATAATGAGAGAGCTCCAAAACTGAACTGACCAAGTCTTGCCCACTGATTCTCAGAAGCCTTTCTATCAATGAGACCTCTATTTTCTTCATTTTCCATTTTTCCTTCATTTTCCTCCTCACATGAAACTTGTGACATTTCACCTTCCTTTTCTCCTAATTTCCATTATTTTCATAAATAAAATGCCAGTAAATGCCTCATACATTTCCAAAGCATTTTCCACCACCTTTGCCAATTTCCTCAGCCATAATAAATTGAAGCAACACCCATTAGGATGTTTCCCTCACCATTCAACTTGGAATACATGTCTCATCACCATGGCCTTATATTTATATTTACATGGAATTTTAAGTAGGGATGTTACAGATCTCTCCCCCTTGAGGGAACATCGTCCTTGGTGTTCAATGACACCTAAAACTAATAAGAGTATTGAAAACAAGTCATATTACCCATGGAGTTTTATAACACATCTCATTACAGTATTTACAATGACCATCTACTAAAACATGACAAAGATATTGTTTATTGGGGCTTTATAACACAACTCATTATGATATTTACAATAACAACCACCTATACACATACAGATTTGCTTCAACTAGAAAATAACCATATCGTCTATGGAGCTTTATAAACTAGCTCAACATAGTATTTACAATGATATACGCATATTCATATTTCCCCAAACAACAAATTAAAGGATACAATGCCTTCATCCACAATAAGGGAATCTAGAGGCTCACACCTCCACCCTCAAGGTAATACCGGGATTGACCTCCTTCCCATGAAGTCCATAATCCACTACAAAGTGAAATCTACATCCAATGTCGAACACTACAATCATGCACCACTTTTCCTCTCAATGAAAATTTATTGGCTCTTTGTCCTACCATGCACTCTCAATGTGCATCTGATTCCATCTCGCAAGGCTAATGACCAAAACAAATATATCATTGGCTTTCCCTTCTTTCCTACACAATCACTTGGGAAATCTAGTCACCCATTTCGTGTAGTCACTCACCTTCCATGCTTCGCTAGCACCCCCATCTCAGGCATTCCATCCCTTGGCAAGGCTTCCTCGCATCGGAAGATACAGAAAACTAAGGCATATCCCTTCCTCGAAACCATCATACTAGTCATAGCATGCTCATGGAAATCAATGAACACTATTTGGTACTAGTACCCCACAATGACCCTGCTCCTAAAGTTCTTTACCAACATAATGTTTCCTGTTCCAATTTATTTTGCTGACACTACTAATTCTTGTAGTCAATTTCAACCACCCAACTAGCTATGTCATGCATTCCTTTACCAAGCACATAGCTTCCATTAGATTTAAAAAAATTGAAATAAATTCATATCATACCTCATTGGTAGCTTGTCAATAAGGTACATTTGCAGTCCTATTCGCTTCCTATTATAAAAATTCAAACTAACATTTAGACCAAATAATCGTGTATAAACATTTAACATCAGGTTAGCTCAAAAGATAACCATCATAGCTCAAAATCATCAATAATATGTAAACATCATAAACCAGAATCATAAACCATATACATAATAAAATAAAATACAAATACTTATCCTTTAATCAATCATTACCTTCTACCTTTGTCCTTATTTTGTATGCACTCTAGATCGGTTTCCATGCCTAACAACACCCAGTGCCTTCTCCTCAACCATGTGCACATACACATAATATCCATCCCACACATACAAACACACACAAAATACCACACCATGCATTACATGCATCTACATTTGCTATACAACACATACACCTACACCTAGTGTATGTACATATACGTACACAATGTACATTACAAGACATGCATTTGCACACAACGTTCGACACCACAAAATTCATACACATACACCTGATATGAAAAAAAACTCATACATCTATACGCGATGTACAATGCCACATAATACATATACCCACATAGAGACTACACAATGCACATACATAGTATTTCATGTACACAACACAACATGTACGATATTCACATAATACCACACGTACACTAGTACCATATGTACCACACGTACACAATACAACCTATACATTGTGACCACCTGCACAATGTGTGCACAATATCACATGTACATTACACAACCTACACAACGTGTATACAATGCAACATGTACATTGCACCACTTGTACAACGTATTTATAATACCACATGTACATAGTGCTGGAAATAATACTGAGAGGGGGGTTGAATTAGTATTTATAGTTCAATAATTTTTCATTTCCCAAACATATTTATGTACACTACTTCTGTGAAGTGAATTTGCATGTACATACTATTGTGTTTAGAGAGACCAACGTACAACTAGAAAACTTATGATTTAGTCAATTTATCATGTGTTGAACCTTAATCAGTGCATCGGTAACATGTTAAACAGTGCAATAAAAACATAATAAATCATCACACATAAGAAACACACATGAAAACCAAGATTTATGGTGGAAACCCAATGCGGGAGAAAAAGCACCATTGTTGTCATCTCTATCTTCTTTCAATATTAAGAAAATCTGTTTACAATCTTGTACTGGTGCAAACTCATACCAGTACACATGTGCCCACCTGCAGAAGGCTACAACCTACTCTCATTTTCCAGCTTCTACATGAAGGGAGCTACAACCCACTAGATCTTTTACTAGCCATTGTGTTTACTAGTATGTAGGCGCCAGCCTATAGAAGTCTACAACCTTCTCTCTTCCTCTAGGTATCACGTTTCATAAATTTTTGGACTGGATACTCCTGGTACACAACAATACAAATGAAGGCCTCGTTTCATAAAATTTTTAAACTGGACCCATCAGAAACTTTGAAATTCAAATTGCATCAAACAAAAATCGGTTAATCTAAATGATCAGATCACTCTCACCAGAACAGTGTGCTGAACCCAAAAACTTGCATCATCATTTAGAACTAGATGTAGCCCCAAAAATCATGCATAATAATTTATACACTACTTTACTGAACCCAACTTGGCATGTATATGCTACTTCCTTTAACCAAACTTGTGTATACCCTCAAAACTACTGAAACGTAAAAAATCTGAATCAAGTCTGTACTAACCAGCAATATACTGAACATCTACTATCAATTTACAAAGCTTTACATGGGTAGTAGTAGATATAACACTTCCTACTTAGACAATCAATCAATCAGATACCAAACTCCTTCTGCATTCAATTTTACATTCAGATCTAAGAATACTTCATTAACAGATAGTAGTAAAACAACAGAACTAATCAGATAGATCAGTGACATCTAAAGAATAGGCATTTTGTATATGCTACTTGGAAGAGTAGATCCTACGTGTATACATGCTTTTACTGAGACGAACTAGCTAATAGATCTACAAATATTAACTCATAACTTCGCTACCATTCTAGACTTCATACATACCCAGATCATTACATTTAAATAATAAAATAGGTGTACACAATCAGATCTAGCCCAACCAATATCAGATCATTCAATGATAAGTCATTTTAGGTCTCATGATCATGAACCAACATTGAATTGAAGGTGCACATAAAATTTCAGATCAAATCACAAACAGAACCCCTGCAACATAAAATATACTTGAGATAGAAGTATTCCTGAGAAAAGCCCTTTACTTGCACACCCTGGCCTTATGATCTTCTCCTCCTTATATAGTTTTAGGCCTTTCTTAATACCTCAAATTAAAACTACTTAGGACCCATGGTATTGCTGGATGGGATCAAATAGTCATTACTCCGCTCAATCCTGTGGTTTAATACCATGGTATTGACCCCTGGTATTCTTTTCTCTTGAATTTCCTTCATTTTCCAACATATATGCACTTTTCTCCTTGCGAAAGTGCGTGTATAAGTATACCCTCTTTTTGTTCTGTGAACCAGTTTGTATACATTGTTTTAACTTAGTGGACCAACGTACACATCTTAAACTTTGGTTCCATCTACCTCCTCTTTTGTACCAATTCCCTGTTACATTTGAATAGACATGTTACACCGTGAGTTGCCTTTCATCAAAACTAAATTGGCCTATGAGTGAGTTTCCATCATGGACAAGATTATATCAAGATGCCAACAATCTCCCCCTTTTGACTTGATGGAAAGCATGATGGTGTTGATTACTGCAAGATGTAGAAACTGTTAGAGATAACATGTAACAGCAACACCAAAATACTCTCCCCCTTTGACATCAAGGGCAAAGGGCGGACCAACTTACTATCCTTGTTTGATATATGTTATCTTGTCCATGCTCCCCTGAGTACATGCAGACTCTGTAGAGATATGTTTCAAGAGAATAACATGACTCTAGAACTCAACTAAGTGAATATGACCTCCCTAAGATCAATGACTCATACATACATCAATCACCCAACCAAGTGGGGATACACCACATTTGACTCATCCACCCTTCCAAGTGGGGATATATCAATTGTTTATGCATGATAGAAATACAACAATTATTATATCATCCATCCTAGGCATAGTGGGGAAACAAATTACATCATATATCCAATAGGACTCATTCAAATATAGACTATGACAGAAGGAGTCATATCACCCCCTAGATCTTTACATGACTTATGCAACAAATGATATAAATATCTAAAATCATAGCTGAACTCAGCAACAATAATGCCAACAATACGGAATGTGTGTGAAGGCTAATGCTCCCCCTGAACTTGTGCATAGTCAACAAGTCATTCATCAAGGAATATTTGTTAGTCAGATAAAAATCAATGAACAAAGAATATCATTAGACTGTAATCATCAATATCAAACAGAGCACCCATATTAGAGCATGACCCACTATCTTTTCTGTTAGAAAAAAATATATGTTATTTCAGCCACAGAAACTTGCGCGTATATGTGACTATACTTCATGAAACCTGTGTATAATAAACTTCTTCTAAAAACTAGATTTAACAACAGGATGTTGTAGCAACTACTCCCAGCTTTTGTCTGAGATATTCAAAAGTTTCTTTGGGAAGTGGTTTGGTGAATATATCAGCAACCTGTTCTTTGGAGGGAACATACTCTAATTTAACCTTTTTTTCAAGTACTTGTTCTCATAGAAAATGGTACTTAATGGGTATGTGCTTGGTCTTGGACTGCATGATAGGATTTTTTGAAATACCGATGGCACATGTATTATCACATACAATGGAAATGATTGGAGTACATGTGATTTGAATGTCTTGCAATGTTTTCATCATCAAAAGTAGTTGTGTGCAACAAGATGTAGCAACCACATATTCTACTTCAGTGGTAGATAAGGCGATCGAACTTTGTTTCTTTTTGAACCAAGACACTAGCCGTGAATGCATATAGAATGCACCTCCACTAGTTCTCTTTCGATCATCAACATTTCCTTCCCAATCTGCATCTACATATATGCATGAAGAGTAAGATTTTCATCTTTAGGATACCATAGACCAATGTCCTAAGCTCCTTAAATATATTTGAAAATTCGTTTAACTTCCTAAAGATGTCATTCCTTTGGATTTGCTTGGAACCTTCCAACAATTCTTACTGCATGCATGATATCTGGTTTGGTACCTATTAGATAGAGTAGACTTCTGATCATAGATTTGTATTTTGGTTGGTTTACTACTGGTGATTCATCGTTAGAACTGAGACTGCATCTTGTTATCATTGGATTAAATACTAGTTTAGAATCTTCCATTCCATACTTCTTCAAGATCTTCTTGAGATATTTTGTTTCTGAAAGGAAAATATCATCTTTTGTTTGATGTACTTGTAGACCATGAAAATAAGTAAGCTGACTAGGTAAGGAAATTTCAAATTCTTGTTGCATTACTGAAGAAAAATTCTAACAGATGGATTCTTCATTGCTACCAAAGATGATATCATCAACAAAAACAACAATAATTAGAAGTTTATCCTTTTCAATCTTTGTGTATAAATTTTGTATCTGTAGAACATGTTGTGAAACCTTGCTATTGTAGATATTTGTCAAGGAGGTAATACCAAGCCCTTGGAGCCTGTTTTAGACCATACAGAGCCTTTTTGAGCTTGCATATCAGTTTTGCATCATTTTGAAGAATGAATCCTTCTCGTTGTTCAATATAAATTTATTCTTCTAGATCTCCATTAAGAAAATTTGATTTTACATCCATTTGATATACTTTGAATTTTGGAAAACTAGAAAGAGCAAGAAATATCCTTATGGCTTCAAGTCTAGTAACAGGTGCAAAATTTTCTTCAAAATCTATGCCTTCTTTTTTAGCATACCCTTTACAAACAAGTCTTGCCTTATTTCTAATAACTTCTCCATTTTCATTCAGCTTATCCTTAATTATGCATTTTGTTCCTGTTGTAGCTTATATTGTGTTTAAGCTTATTTATCACTTTTATCACAATGTGTGGTCTAAAAAATCACCACAGAGGTTCAACCTCAATGAAACTCCTTTATATTCCCGTCCCCCGCAAAGCCTAAAAGTAAAGAAGTATTGTGCTTGTGATTATTACATATTGAAATCACTAAAAGAAAGTATATGGAAACACATTTGAATGTATACATATATATATATATATATAACAAAGCACATTGTGTATTTGAAATCATAAAGAGAAACAAGTAATAAGGGTTGTGCTTTGGTTGTGATGAGATCAAATCGCAATAACAAATCACGGTGGCAGTTATATGAATCATAGTGGCACTTAACAAGAAAGAAACAAAATAATATATCAGAATCGCAAAAGAAACAAGTGTTAAAGATTTGGACCTGAAGTATATATATAACACTCGGTGGGTTCGACGTATCCCATAGCACCTCATCTTTCGCTGATTATGATTGTGATAGGCAGACCCATGACATATATACATTATGTTTTAAAGTCCTGGCAGGTCGGCCACACCGCAGGGCTATAGATGTTGGTTGCGCTGATTGCGATTGCGATGGTCAGACTCGAAAGCATGTATATCGTGTTTTATAATTCCAGTGGGTCCGTAAAGTGCTAAATGCATATGTATTGGTTCATTCTCCGATTGTGATATTTGGTAAAGATGTCAGACCTGATAGTTTTATATTATGTTCTATAACTTCGACGCGTGCATCATATCACAAGTTGTAAAGGATTAGGTTGATATAACATTTGAAAGAGCCAATTGTGATTTGCGATGAGAAGTCAATGGAACATTGGATGGGTGGATCTGATGGGTTATGAAACAAATTTAATTATTTTGAGTTCTGCGTTGAGTCGATTTCACTGTGTAAAGGGAAGAATCAATGTTTGAAATGAATATAAACAAAAGGTGATCTGTCGGGTTTATTTGTATTTTCACTAATCAGAATACTCTCGACATATATGCGGTCCCCTTTCAAAGATTTTGCCGTATTTTTAGAGTTTCAATATTTTATATGTAATAAATTTGAATAATCCCAAATAGAAGATAGTTTTGTAAATGTTATAAAGAAGTTTATTAGCTGTTTCAATAAATCAGTTTCCAAAATTGATTTGATAGAAGAGATAAAAGCCTAAAAAGGGAATTGTAAAAGGGGCTTTCAAAATTTGGAGAACCTGGAGACTAAGCCACTATATTCCTGATATAGTTGTTGATTAATGAAAGAATCAAAAATTTCCATGAATTGTTGGGTATAATTTTGTACTTCTCTATCATGTGTCATCTTATGTTTTCGTCTTTCAAGTATAGTAATGAAGTTCTAGGTCTTTATTTTCTTAGGTAGATAAAGTTAAAATTCCTGAAAAGAGCACTCCTTTACTTGAAGTTTTCATCTTCCTTTCTAGGTTATATATAATAGTTTCTGTGTAAGGCAGCATATTGTCTATGATTTAGTTCTCATTTCCATAATTCTTCTAAGTGACGGATAGTAGGTTCTGCGTTAAATAGCATATTATCTTTAACTTCTCCTTCAATCTTTCATAATTCATCATTTATATCTAGCAACAAATGGCATTCTGAGATTTTCCGGTCACATATGTATTAAGTGTTAAAGACCAAGTTTTCTAGGTCCTTCATTTGAGAACACAACATATAATTAAGTGATAGTAATTACAAACATTAATGTCTTAAGCACAATTTCTCTATAGCTAGGAAATTGGTTTCTTAAGGTACCACACTAATTGGTGTCGTTACCGGGGATTGAGGACAAGAACACTTTTCCCTGGGTTTTCACTATTTTCCTCTAGATGTTCAATGAGGAGGAAATACTCGGCTGCTTTGAATAAAAGAAATAAAAGGCGACTCCACAAGAATCTCAACCTACAAAATAGTCGATTAAGAACACTTTTCCTTAGGTTTATTAAGTTTGAAGATGATTATTGAGAGTGAAAAGCTTCAACAATTGGTTGTACATTCACACATCTGATTTTCACTCACAACATTAATTGGCGACTCCACTCCACTGTGAACTTTTTTTTTCTGGGTTTTAATGGCTCTCCCTACATTTTTAGTCCATAAATTTGAACCATTTGATTTTACTTGGATCACTAGCTATTCTCATGATATGCCTGGATTTTATGCCTGGAATGAGCATCTTCCAAAATTTAGTAGAAAGGAATATGAATATCTAGCTCAGCACCTCCAAGAGTTTCATTAATGCATGGAGCAGCAAGGCATCATTCATGAACATGTGAAGATGAAGCTATTTTTGTTTTCTTTGGACCTAGAAGATAGGGTATGGTTCAGGTCTCTGCCTCATTCAAGCATTTCATCTTTGAAATATTTTCACTCAGTATTCAATTCTTATTGTAGAACTTATTAGCCATACAAGTTTCTTTTTGAAGGTTGTTGTGAATATTATGATTCTAAAGAAACTTTAAAATTTCATGATAATCCTATTGAAGAAACTAATCATCTTGTTGATAATATATCAAATATTCAAAGAGGTTATAGCCAGATTAATTATGAGCAAGTCTTTGAAAGCAAAGAACTATCATTTTCTCAAAATGATGTGGAGAAGTTTATAAAAGGGTTCTCTTCAATAATCTCCCAAGTAGAGAATTGGTTGACTCTGTTCCAAGTAGATCAAGAGATATTCAGATCGAGGAAAGTTGAAACATGCATCAAGAATTTCTGCTCGATAATCGAAAAGAGGATGAAATAATTAAGTTGCAAATAAATCCCCAAAATTCTTATTTTGTTAAATTTGACGATCCTCCTAGCTATGATGAAAAAATTTTAAATGGGGAACAGAACAAAGTTCTTCAAGTGCATCAGTTGGGCGTTGAACATAAAGGAAGAAACCAGTAAGTGGAATCTGTTGGACAACAATATACTGAGCCATCTATCATAGCAAAAGAGGTTATCTTATGTAAAAATAAAGTTGATAAAGAGATTGTATATCATTGCATTGAAGAACATAATGATGCCCATGGATCAGAGGTAAACAATCTATTTGAATTTGATCATATGTCGTATAGTAATGTGAAAAAAATTCTTTTTCTTCCTGAGGTTAGAATTACAAATTATTTTCAATCAAATCTTAGAGATGAAAACCGGAGACATGAAAGTGACATAGATCATTTTCTTAAAGATGTTGCTAATTGTTCTGTTGAACATATTATCCCAACAAAAGGTTTAATCAAGCAGGAACCTGCATACATATACTTTTTTCGAGCTAATCAAGACTATATTTTCTCTTACACTTTTGAAGATCCTATGGAAAATTACATGGAATAATTTATCAACAGTATACACATATCATTTAGTGGATATACTTCTAATTTTTGTTGCAAGCTGCCTTTATGCATAGTTTATTTTCCGTTCAGTATGAGTTCTATTTTAAAAATTCACTAGCAGAATGGTTCAAGATTAGGCACTCAAATGCTAACCTGGTACCATTGGAAGATTGACTTCACCTGATGGAGATCAATCATGTACATATGTAGGAACTTGTACATAAATAAGCTCAGGTGTTGAGCATTTGGCTTCTAGTTGTAGTTATTCAGTTTAATATTAGTTGATGAATAAAAGTGACTTTCCCATTTGGAAACCGGTTTGCAGAGGTTTCAGACTTCGAGAGTGTCAGGTTTTAGTTTCTCAAATTTCAGGGTTTTCACAGTTCTGGACTTCATGCCCAGCTAAGGCTACTGATCTATGATTCTCATTATTTTTCTATCAAAGTACAAGCATCCTATTACTGCAGATATCGGCGTGGGTTCACTATACAAAATTTTCACACAATTAAGTTGGCGAAGCAATATATGACTCCATGCCCAAAGTGAAGGCACTACTCTGCAGTTCATAGTGCTTCTGTGGCAAAAGCATCATCCCCAGTTGGAGCGAGATATTGTAGCTTATATTGTGTTTAAGCTTATTTATGACTTTTATCATAATGTGTGGTCTAAAAAATCACCGCAGGGGTTCAACCTCAATGAAGGTCCTTTATATTCTCTTCACCCGCATAGCCTAAAAGTAAATAAGTATTGTGCTTGTGATAATTACATATCGAAATCGCTAAAACAAAGTAAATGGAAACACATTTGAATGTATATATATATATATATATATATATATATATATATATATATATATATATATATATATAATATTATATATATATAATATATATATTATATATATATATATATATATATATGTATATGTATATTTGTATATATATATATATTATTTGTATATAATAGTATATAGTAGTAATATCTATATTATATATATATATATATATAGAGAGAGAGAGAGAGAGAGAGAGAGAGAGAGAGAGAGAGAGAGAGAGAATCGCAAAGCACATGTGTTATGGAAATAATAAAGATAAACAAGTAATAAGGGTGGTGCTTTAGTTGCATTGCGATAAAATCACAGTCCCAAATTGCGGTGGTAGTTATGTGAATCACAGTGGCACTTAACAAGAAAGAAACTAAGTAATATATCGGAATCGCAAAAGAAACAAGTGTTAAAGTGTTAAGCATCCGGACTTATCTATCTATATATATCAATATATATATATATATATTGTTGTAAATAATACTGAGAGGGGGGGTGAATCAGTATTATCAAGTCAAATAATCCTTTTCAAAACCAAATTGTATACGCTACTTTAGTTAATTCAACCCACGTATATATGCAACTATTCAGAGGTAAACCAGCGTACACAGAGCAAACTTTTAATTTACTTAAAGTATCAGATGATGTTGGTTAATCTGAGATGCAACATCAAATAACTAGTAACTAGAGACAGTGAAACAAAGCAGAAAGATGATCACACACAAGAACACCAGATATAAGGTGGAAACCCAAAGTGGGTGAAAACCACCTACTGCAATTCGTCTCTATCTTTCTTTAAATTAGAAACTTCTGTTTACAATGTACTGGTGCAGTCCTTTACCAGTACACAGGCTGCAACCTGCAGAGAGCTACAAACTCTCTCTCGTTTCGAGCTCTCTTGGAAGGGAGCTACAACCCCCTTAGCTCTTGCACTAGCCAAGATACTAGTACGTAGGTGCTAGCCTACAGAAGGCTACAACCTTCTCTTTCTTCCAGGGACCACGTTTCATCATTTTCAGACTGGATCAATGAACATCAAACAGTCATCAAGAAATTCTTCATCAACCAAACTCCTTTTCACCAACTAGATCTGAAGTTAAGTAGATACTCCTCTGCCAGCTGTACCCAAACACAGTACCAGAAACCACACAACGGGATCAGAACACAGCAACAATAAGCAGAAATAGCTAGATCACAACTTAAAGCATATACGCAATTTCAACAGTCTGCAACTTGCGTGCATACGCATCAGCGTATGGAACAACCTACGTATACGCGCCTTTACTTCACCTAAACTGTGTGTATATGCACCCTCGCTTTACTTAACCTGCGTACAGATCTATAAAATACAACACGCTCTTCCAGATATTCAATCACTAATTAACCCAAATTATCAGACTTATAGATCAGACAAGCGCCACATCTAGTAGATCAAAATCATACAAAGATATTATCATTCAGGCTTAAAGATTATTACCCATGAATAGAACTTATCCTTCCTTTTGCGCTAAGGTTCCTCCTTCCTTTAGATCCAGATCTACATCACCACCCAATATACCAGCTCTAGCACTTTGTCAGATCTTCAATAATAATTCAGATGGTCATTTGTCACAAGATCTCCTTCCCCTTTTATATTCTTAGGCCTTCCCCAATACCATGGTCCAAAACCATAACATTTCAATACCATGAACCCAAAACTAGGGATCAACACATCTGTCAAGATGCCATGGTCCAAAACATAGGTTCAAGTTCCAAGATCTAACTTCCATGGACCAAAAGAATGATCCCCAACATATACGCACTTTTGTAATGTATAACTCGCATGTATACGCGCCTTCGTCTAGATGAACCTGTGTATATGTCTTTTTCTACTTTCTGAGTGCCTGAACTGAGATCTAATACCAAAGAAGATTGCCATCAAGGACAACACCTGTGCCATGGCTCCAAACCTGAGCCATAATGCCAACAATCTCCCCCTTTGGACTTGATGGCAACACCAAGATCATTCTCCCCCTTTGTCATCAAGGGCAAAGGGTTGTGCTCCCCCTGAGTACATGCTGAAATCTCTGTCCTGTTGTGCTGACCATGCTCCCCCTGACTGTAGGCAAGATCTGCAAAAAGGATGTTCGTTAAGAAGAACCAAGACTTATGCAGCAATACAAGACCTTCCTATCACCAAAGGACTTAATACATACATGCATCACCCAACCAAGTGGGGATCATCCATCCAACCGAGTGGAATACATCATAAATATATGATGACCAAATACATTACGTCTTCATCCCAGGCATAGTGGGGAAACCAAAATAGGCCGTTACATGACCTTGACACCATATAAGAAAGAGATACATGATATAGAGACGAATATTTAAAACATGAAAAAGTCATCAACAACTGATAGCAGCAGCAACTGTCAATCATCATTCAGATCAGCAACCAAGATTTCCTTCTGTTCGCCCTCTGCCTTTGTTCCACTTGAAATCAACAACAGTTATGAATTCGGAAAAAAAGCTTCTAAAATAATGCCAACAATGAATTATTAGAAGATTATCTGCTCCCCCTGAACCTGTGTCGGATGGTCTCTGTCAGACCCACATCAGAATATCTGTAACCAGAGCCTGCTCCTTCTGATATCCATCAAGCCTCCATATACGCGACTTTCTCTGTAAGAACCAGCGTATGTACGCGGATACTCTTTATCCAACATGCGTACACCCATTTTTCTCTGAAACTGATAAGATTTAGCAGCAAGATGATACATAAACAAATCCCAGATTCTGTCTGAGATATTCAAAAGTCTCCCTGGGCAGTGGTTTGGTGAAAATGTCAGCAACTTGTTCCTTGGAAGGAACATACTCTAATTTGACCTTTTGTTCCAACACTTGTTCCCGAAGAAAGTGATAGTTGATCGGTATGTGCTTGGTCTTTGAATGCATGATAAGAGTTTTTGAAATGCTGATTGCACTTGTATTATCGCATAAGATGGGGATAGGTGGTGTACAAGTGATTTGAAAATCCTGCAAGGTCTGCATCATCCAAAGGAGTTGAGTGCAGCAAGATGCAGCTGCCACATATTCTACTTCAGCTGTAGATAAGGCAATTGAACTCTGTTTCTTGCTGAACCAGGACACTAATCTGGAGCCCATAAAGAATGCTCCACCACTTGTGCTCTTCCTGTCATCCACGCTTCCGGCCCAATCTGCATCTGTATAAGCATGAAGTGTGAGATCTGTATCTCTAGGATACCATAAGCCATAGTTTTGAGTCCCTTGAATATATTTGAAAATTCTCTTCACTGCTTGAAGGTGAGTTTCCTTTGGATTTTCCTGAAATCTGCCAACTATTCCCACTACATGCATGATGTCTAGTCGGGTACCTATCAAATAAAGTAGACTTCCAATCATGGATCTATAGGTTGGCTGATGTACGGCTGATGATTCATCATTTGCACTAAGACTGCATCCTGTAACCATGGGGGTACATACTGGTTTCACATCTTCCATGCCATATTTCATCAAAATCTGCTTGAGGTACTTAGTTTGAGATAAGAAGATACCGCCTTCATTCTGTTGGATTTGCAATCCAAGAAAGTATGTCAGTTCTCCAAGAAAAGACATTTCGAATTCTTTTTGCATCACCAAGGCAAAGCTTCGACTCATAGCTTCTTCATTGCTCCCAAAGATAATGTCATCTACATACACAACAAGTATTAGCAATTTGTTATTTTCTATTTTGACATAAACATTGATATCTGCTGATCCTTTTGAAAAGCCTTTTTGATGAAGATATTTGTCCAACTGGTAGTACCAAGCCCTTGGAGCCTGTTTAAGACCATAGAGAGCCTTTTTCAGTCTGCATACAAGATTTGGATTATTTCCAAGGATGAAACCATCTGGTTGCTCAATGTACACTTCTTCTTTTAAGTCCCCATTCAGAAAGGCTAATTTCACGTCCATTTGAAAGACTTTTAACTTTTGAAAGCTTGAGAGAGAAAGGAACATTCGAATGGCCTCAAGTCTAGCAACTGGAGCAAAAGTTTCTTCAAAATCTATCCCTTCTTGTTGAGCATACCCTTTACAAACAAGTCTATCTTTGTTTCTAATAACTTCCCCATTCTCATTCAACTTGTTCTTGAAGATCCATTTTGTCCCGATGACATTCTTATCTTTTGCTCTAGGAACCAACTCCCAAGTGTTGTTCTTTTCAATCTGCTCAAGTTCTTCATCCATTGCCTTGATCCAACATTCATCTTTGCATGCCTCTTTGCATTTTGTGGCTCAGTGGAGGAAATCAATGCCAAATAGCTTGAGGCTTCTGCAATTTTTCTTCTATTTTGTACACCTGCTTCTTTCTGCCACAAAATTTGATATTCTGGATGATTCTTCTAAACGTACCTAGATGGAGTCCTTTCTTCTATCCTTATCTGTTTCTCTGGTGCCTCTTGAGGTTCTTCTTCATCATCTGTCTGATTTGGAGAGTAGTCTTCATCCTCTTCGATATCTTCATGATTTACTTGCCTAGGGATGTATCCTTTTTCATCAACCACTACATCAATGCTGTCGACAATTCTTCCAAGTCTTTTATTATAACACTTATATGCTTTGCTGTGGGGAGAATAACCAAGGAGAAGGCCTTCATCTGCTCTGGTTTCAAGTTTTCCAAGCTGTTCATCAGTATTCTTAATATAGCATTTGCTCCCAAAAATTTTGAAATGCTTTACCGAAGGAGTCTCACCATACCAGAGCTCATGCGGAGTTTGAGTGCTATTCACTCAGACATTTGTTTTGTTGAGAATAACAACCGCAACATATGCAGCTTCA